>JARHVA010010231.1:0-7500 GCA_037957365.1 Torreya grandis
AAATTCATATCCAAGGGTAAAAGTGTAAGTGACCCTTCCGTTCAGCTCTAGGTCTAACCATGCTTAGTAGTCTTGATTTGTCTTAAAGCCCAAAATGGATTCGCATGGCTTACCATATAAGATATATTATTATAAAACACATAATTTATCCATAGTAACATTTTTAAATCAACTTTATGTTAGAGACAAATCTGACCCTGCGTTTGGATTTTGTAAAAAACCTTACCAAATAGGCCTACCTATAAGCTTGAATGTCTAGGTCACCCTATTTTCTTTACACCTTGTAATCTTGGTCTCTTAAATTTTTAATGATGTTTTAAAACCATAAAAACATTCCTCATATGTTAATATATCTTTATTTTTACCTTTCTCACCCATTTTATCCAAAATTGTATGGTTTGTGCCTAAGGGGAGTGCCCTCTGTTTGAGACAAAAAGAAAGGGAGACTTCCCTATTTTCCTAGAATAATAAAGTATTTTAAGGGAATATAAATTTTTTAAGGATATTCTCCACAAAAACGTATCTCTTTATGACATCATTTGATCTCTGAAAAATTATAAAATCCAAAATAGATTCCTAGGAAAGTAGACATATTGTATGGATTTTTTGTGTGAACTGTGGATGCTTGTTTTGGGATCATTCTCTAAGTTATATATACTCTAAAGGGAATATAAATATATTAATTATATTTATGTAAATTTCAAAATATCCATTCATCATTCCATCCTTTAATATACTCATGCACACATCTTGAACTCTGAAATAATATGCATTTCTTGATTGTGTTTACTTCTTCAAGAGTGTATCATGCAGGTCATCATCCATGTTAGAGATTGGAAAAATATTTATTGAGATTACCTTAATCCCTTAGGTCATTTTATATTTATTTTAACCTATTATTTCATCTTGTGTATCTTATACCATCACATAGGCATTGTGATTTAGTTCACTATTACATTCAGTCATCTATAATTCATTATAGGTGAATATGTTTAAATTAGGCCTTGAAAGAATTATTAGAACCCTTATTGAAGTTTCCATTGTGATTTATATTTTATGGGATTAATTTTTTACCTTGGTTTCATTAAATACAAATCCTATATTCCATGCGTCATTTCATTATCTATAACAGTCACCTACAACTAACTGTAGGTGAACATTTCCAATTGGGGGACATCTGAAGGTGTCTATATGATCGAAACTAAACATACCAGACTTTCCTTCATGTTAATCATGTTAAAAAGTTCACATCATTATCTAAGGTGATTAATCTCTAGGATTTCATCAAAAAAATGTCTTTTCAAATTTTCACCTTTGGTTGGTTGTAGGTGTGCATTTGGTGATGAAAAAGGACTGTAGGTGTATTTTGGGAACCAAAACACAACATATCTTCCCTTGAAATGATCCCTAGGTCATGAAATATTTCCTAAACCATATAATAATTACTAAATCTTAAAACATGGTTTGTATTTTAGCTTTAATTTTAAAAGTCTCTTTGCAGCTCCAACTATAGATGTGATTGTCTAGTTTTCGTGCATAAAAATCTAACTTTGGGCTTCCTAAAACCCACTCTTTATTTATCCTATACCCATAAAAGAATTTATGTCATAATAAAAAATAAATTCAACATGTTTTTATCCCCAAGATTCATAAAAAACATTGATAACCTTGCTACATGTTCTTGACAAAAAGGCCCAAACCTCTATTTTGTATTTTTAGGGAAAAGAGTTTTGAAACGCATAGTCATCATGTTTTGAGGGTAAACTTCACTTAAATATATCAATTTGGCCCTTATAAAGGTCTTAAATTATCCCTTAATTAATTAGGACCATCAATTATGATTTCACCACCTATTTTATCACCCAAAAGGACTCTTTAGCTCTTTGTTAAGCCACCTGTAGGTTGTTGTTTCAATATGCAAGTGGTAAACGTCTATTTAGGTAGTGTGCATTGTCTTAAACACCAAGTGTCTCTATATTAATAAAAATATATCAAAATTAAATTATAATTATTAAAATACATTATTCACATAAAAAAACTCCTTCAACACTCCCTTATAATGTTTTAACTCTTTGTGGTATCACCTATAGGTGGCCATTTTCATAATGTAGGTAGTATATGATAATTTCAAGCAATAAACAGGGTTTACATGTTTGTGATTATATTTAGGTATATTAAAAGTTTATAAACTAACTTAAATCATTATAAAGGTTTTGAAACAACAATCAACACTTTAATTTTACACATTAAATTCTCTATGAAAGCACCTCTATAAGAGTTTGTTCATGACAGGGTTGTGAAAGTGCTTTATATGACTGCAAAAACCCTATATAAACTCTTTGGAGATTAATAATTTTTTATTACTACTCCTAATACATGTTAAATATTTGGATACCCTTACTACACTTTCAAGAGATAACTAGATAGGTTCCACACACATGATTCAACATGACAAAAAGTGAAAAATGGGCAAAGTGTTGACTATGAGCATAGAAAGACAAGAGGATTGATCAGAGCATGGTGTTATAAGAATAAAAATTAAGTTAATATTATAAATATGTAATTTATACATGGGAAATATCACATCACATTCCTATGAGACCTCTACTGCGAACCAAACATTCTACAAATAAGGATCTTTGATTGAAACCTCACATGGTGACACCTTCTTGAAACATGAGATAAATTGATCATAATAACACTGTGAAATGTGAAACCAAGAATAGGAATAATTATATAAGTAATCTAACATCATCTTAGATCAACCTCAAGAACTAGTTTGTATAGACTTATGTAAAGTGGAGCAAAACCTATAGGGTGCTTATATTGGCAAGCAGAAAAACACAGTCAGCTTGAAAAGGATGGATCATAAATAATGTTTTAATAATATTTTAAATATTTATATGTAAATGTATCTATTTTAGTTTACTACCACCTCCAAAATATGTTTTACCTAAAATTTTTTCAACTGGCCATACCAAGCATGAACTTGTTAATCACTTCTACATGTCTAGAAGGGAAAGAAAGGAGAAAAATATTTTTGTGAATTTTTCAGCACTTTAAAACCATGTAAATTATTTATATTAGTGTTACAAAGACAAATTGTCATATTAAAACCTTCTCCATGTGTAAAATTCTCTCATAGGTTGTACAAGACCCAAACTCTTCACTTTTCCCAAGAAACCCAGCCTTTCTTCTAAAGAACCTGCCACTTCATTTACCAAAAGTTGGTTAAGACATATAAGGACACATAGGATTTGAAGTCACCATTTTAAACCTTCACATTTCCAAATGAGACTATACAAGTCATTAAATGCCCTTTTTTTGACCTCAAAATTACTTAAAATGATATAAGGACTAAAATTACTAAATAACAAAGCTAATATAACATGAAATCACACTAAAAGACATATAATGCACCTTAATACACACAAACACACACATGCACACATGCATGCACACACGCACGCACACATGTGCACGTGCACATGCGCACACACGCACACACGCACACACACACACACACACACACACACACACACACACACACACACACACACACACACACACACACACACACACACACACACAAAAGACCCATAAAACACCTAAAATCAAGTTTTTACCTATAGGGATCATAATTTGACCTACAGGGTCAAATTTGGTCAACAATAATACCTTAGCATTAGGGGTACCTCCAAAGTATTTTTTTTGATGACATATTTTATGCCCCCTAGTTTTTTATGCCTATCATATGTGATTAGAAAGTAAAAATTCCACAAAAATATTAAAATAAGAAAAAATGAAATTTATATTAAAGAATAAAATGTTGGTGTAGGATATTTATTGTTTCATTTACTTATTAAATGGATAATCCCTACACATGTAGCTTCAATTTACTTAGGTGTGATAATATGTTTAGTCAGTGAAAGGGTGAGTTACACTTGGAGTTAAACTAAGTACAATTGTGAGTTCTCCTATGAGTTTCACAGTGAGTTACACTCAGTCCCACATTGACTTCTCCTATGAGTTAACACCCCCTACTCCTTTATATTCATCTTTATAGGGTTATTGTAATAGATAAAAAAATTAGTAAACAAGGTATTTTAATACATCAAAAAATTATTCCACATCCTCTTACATATTTTTGATTACAAACAAGGTAATTCTTTCATAATTATTTGCATCCTTACTCTACTAGAGGATCACCTATTGACTTATTCTGATATGGTATTGGAGCTTAAGGTGATGGTAATAAACATCAAGTTATTTGTTTAATTATTATTTTTACTATTTTGAATTAGTTAAGAGGAATTTGTATATTTATTTTATTTGGAATTACATGTAACCTTAGTTGTGTAGATCTATGAAAAAGATACATGGTTTCTAGCTCATTGTTTTTTTCCATGCATACCACTTTCACATGGTCAAAAGTCAATTAAATGGCAATCTGACCTATCCCATGTCCTCATTCGATGGTCTACCCTTAGCTTGGTAATTATCATTGACGTGTTTAGATGAAGGACTATTTTTTATGACATTTAATTATTTTAAATGTTGTTTGCTTGTATACAACACTATCATTCTCATACCTTATATCATTAGCATTGCCCTTCCATCTACGGCCTATATATTCTTCCCACGTGGCTTGTCCACTTGTGGACTATGCTTGTGCAATTGCTCTTGGCCTATGAGGGGTTCTTCAGTGTGTCTAATGACCTCCTACTACCAGATATGAAATTTTAAAATAACAATGTCTACCATTAAAATCCATTCAAAGCTATTATACAATGAAAAAATTATTTGAAGTAAGATACTCCTGATTGTAGGGACCAAATCATTCAATATTTTCTAGAAAGTTTAAATACTTCCAATTATAAATTTGGGGAAAATTACAATAGATAATAAATCAACACTTGAATATCAAGGTAAAAGAGGCACAACCAAGGTCACTTAATGATATCCTAAGCCACAAATAAGAAAATAAGATGGCAAAGGAGCCTCTTTGAGTAGAAACCCCTATGGTTTTTAATGCCAAAAATCAACATAGAGGAGGTTAATATTGCTGCTTCTTTTTCTCCTAGCCATCATAATCTTAGTAATAATCAAAGTGACCTTGGCTTTGATGTTGTTCAAAATCAAGGATCCCATAATTAATGCAATCATGCAACTATTGTAGGCCTACTAGAGGTGTCCTCATCATCTCCAAGATATGCTTCATTCTATTTTATTCTGCTTATAGACCTATGTGTACACATTGGAAGCATTGAACACCCTAATATCCCTTTCTAAAAAGTTAAAAACCTAAAATTTGACATAATATTTTAAGAAAATCAAGTTATTTTTATTCTTTTTAAACATTTGATTTTTTATTTCTAAAAATATTAAAAATGGAAGCATGTTTTGATTTTATCTAAAATAGATTCAATTTTTTAATCAAAACCCATTCCAAGGGGAATTTTTATAAAAGTATACATTAGGGTGATTCGATCATTTTTTTTTACTTTATTTATTTTGAGGAGGTCTAGGGTTCATACCAATTCTAACAAGTGGTTACATGACATCTTTGGTGTTTAAACTCTCCAAGTTTTTTATCTTTTTGTATAATTTTTATTAAATACACCTCATTTATAAGAAATGTATTATGTTATAATGTTCGATCAGTAGCTCAAAATTGAGAGCCATATTTTTCAAAATTTCATGTTTTTTATACTCATGCATTGGTATACTTTATTTTGTAAAACATACTAAAGTTATAATGTGCATTACTAAGGGAGGTAATGGATCCTACTATTTTTTTACAACATACTCCACGCATTGATTCTTCTCACTGTATGGACTCATTATCATCTCAATATAAATTCCATATCTATAGCATGCACCATTATTTTCCCTTAATTTATCACTGATCTCTCACTTGGATGCATTCTCAGTTATCCCCAATGTCCCATTCATGAGCGTGCTTGAGGGGTTCATTGTAGAGTATTTTATGCAGTTGTGCACTTCTCTAGTGTCTTTTCTCGATCATATCAACCCCATTTGATCGAATATAGATGAGGAGTTTTGTTTCATCTATATTTACCCTTATTTGTAAGGATAATCATGCTTCCTAGTTTTCTTATATGGAAAACTTACTCACACATAAGAATCATATTCCATTGTAATATGGAAAAAATCCTATGCCCCATTAGTCCCATTTAGTTAGATAAGTAGGATAATAATTATAATAAGATTTTTTACACATTGTTACTAAATGTTTCCATGAATTTTCATGACCTTATCAAATATACAGAGTGTCCCTATATTTTTTGGAGCATACTATAGAGACTTTTTAGTGACCCTACTAAGATTTATGTCACACCTCCTCTTCTACTTCCTACTATCTCTTTTGAGACTATTTTACTCTCTCCTCCTACTTTTTTTTCTTTAGATGATAAATCCATGGTGTATAATTCTCTTCCTGCTATTGATCCCACACTATAGGATGAGATTTAAGTAGATCTTAGTTATTTCATTATAGATTCTACATCTATTCATGTGAACATTATTGCTCTTTCAAAGCCTTCATAGACTTGCATTTAAGAGGAATTTACTAATTTTAGTGAGAGTATACACATCGAGAGAATTGATAACTCATATGATTCTATCAATGTTCATCTTATAGATTTAAGTGCTTCATCTATAGACCAGTCTTCAGCTTCAACAATTGTTAAGCCTTTATCTCCTCTTCCCATGGACATTCTTTTGGTGAATGTTTCAAGTCTATCTTCTTCTTTGGATATTATCTCTCCTTATTTGTATGCTTCTTCATTGCCATATTATATAGTTAGTCCTATGATATTTGATTAGAATTTTGAAAATTTAGGGATTAGTAGGGAGACATTTGAGCATTTTATAGAGATCTACATCATGATATCTATCTAAATTCCACTTGAGTGGGAATTAAGGTTTGATAGATCATAGTTTCTTTCTTATGAAATTAAGAGGAATAATTTCTTGTAAAGGGACCTACTAAAACATTCCCCATGTAAAATTTTATGCACAAATTCACTTTCTTCTTTTTCGAGGGACATATCCTTCATATTTTTAGGATACTAGGATCATTTTTATATACATGGGTACCACATTATGCCTCATTACCAACACCTAATTTTTTATCATACCTAATTTATGCTTAATGGGGGTTTTGGAGTCGGGATTTCTAGTCTTAGATTCTTTTCTTTGGCTCTTTTTTTTTTTCAAGGGTAGGGGTGGGGGGTGGTTTGGGGGGTGATTGGGTGAGTGTAAATGTTTTTACCACTTAGTTTTCTCCTTCTAATCCACAAATTAAGAGTTACATTAAATGTGGGTACCTCATCAGGGCTTGTTGTCAAGACCCATTTTTTTGTTGCCCACCTAGGATATGTTTAAAGGGTGTGTTGGTGTTAGCTATTAATTATTACATTTACTAATTAAATGGATAATACCTATAAATGTAGACTCATCTAACTTAGGTGTGAT
>JARHVA010010231.1:12500-97500 GCA_037957365.1 Torreya grandis
AATTCATCTAATACAGTGTACGACATAACAAATGAAGAACCCTCCATAAGTTCATTGGGTCAAACAACTTTAGCATACAAACCATCGAACCAACAAGATACTCAATAATATCTTGATCCATAATTAAAATAATTTTAGATATATAAACATATTATAAATCTATGTATCTATGTAATCATTTAACATGAAAGCATGCATTCATTATCTTTAAAGCAAATATGGTCGATCTATGTATTGATACTTTTGAGGAAGAACAAGGAAACATTCAAAATTATCCATTACTATCAAAATAAAAATCTATAGTGAAATGAATGAGGGTAATATTTGCCCCCACATAATAAAAAGTACTTAGGTGGCCTCTAAGAACCATACAACATTTGACCTCCCACTACCATCTATGTTGTCTAAGTTTTCAGAGATGCATTGAAATCTCTTTCAAACTATGAAAAGTAGGCATTAGTAACCCTGAGATGCCCCTTATATATAATAATATATGTAATATAATATGCCCCCTATTGTACAATATCATTTAAAATACCTTCTAAAATATTGTCACTATCACTACCTAGTGCACATCAAATGTGGATCCTCCTCGTAATATAATAATATAATAATATATTCAATATTATAATACTATATTAGAATAAGGGGTAAGCTTTGAAAATTATCATTTACAATAAAAAAAATGAAGCCTAGAGTGAAGTAAATGAGTGTAATGTGGTTGGTGTACCTCTTTGAAAACCCTTTACTAGTGATATAATCTCACCTTTGGTGATGTGCGAGGTGATTTGGGTTGTTATGAAGGGAAAATGATATCCGAAACTAGACTCAGATTTAAGAACACTATTGGATTTTCATGATTTGGACCCATTGTAAAGGGAAACAAAATTTTTAGGGTGGTAGTTTTTTTTATTGGATGTTTTATATTGTTAAGGGTCAACAAGGATGACATGAAGCTATTTTTATTATGAGAAGGATCCACATTTTATTAGTCCTGAGTGGTAGGTAGGATTGTCAATCGATACCTTGTGGTAGGCATGATTGGCAATCGGTCCTAGGGGGTAGGAAGCTTGTATGGGTTTTAAGTTAATTATTATATTTACATGACTTTCATGCATTAGAAAGGGGTATATATGTTTTAAGGTGGTAGGGTTTTGATTACATGTTTCCTATTGAGAAGGTTTAATGAGAACAAAATGAACCTAATATGATTACAAGAAGGCTCCATGTCTAACAGGTCACTAAAATTGACATTGTAATCTAAATGATATAGAGACAATAAATTTAGGTTATAAGGTCTATATTATAACTTATATTCATCTATGCTACCAATATATTGACACGTAGATAAATTATAGGAAGACCATAGAAAACTTTCAAGTGGTTAAAGATTTCAAAGTGAGTTAGGTGATGATGATGAAGGATATTAAATTAAATCCACATCACAATGTGATTTATATCTGTAAGAGACATTGAAAATTATCATATCAATGTAGCGACATTACATAATGATACTTGTCATTTATATCAAAACAAGGTGGTGACATTTTTGATTAATTATTTTCTATTGTCAACGGTGGATGAAGACATCACTAGATTTGATTTTATTTTGATAGGGTTCCATGACTTTCTATCTTTCTATAGTGATAAGAAGAAAGGTAAAAATATTAGGATGACCACAAGCATAGCCAATTTTATGTGGTTTGATGGATGAGGTTGTGAATCTCCACCAATTTCTACATTCTCTCTCCAAGTAATATGGCAATTAGATCCTCCTCTTAGATATATTTCCCATGAGAGGAAAAGGTAGTTATACACAAATAAGGTTTGCATTTATCACGTTAATACATTTTGTCCCAAAAATAATATAGATAAGTTGAATGTCACAATCATCTCACTGAAAAATAACAAATTTTGAAAGATCAAGCCATGTGAGATTCCACTTGAGTTCGTGAAAGCCATGAAGGATTAAACATGTCAAATAAATATTGAAATATGCATTAGGGGCCCTAGAACAGTAAACCAAATGTTGTAAAAGCTATAAATGTGCTTGAGATTGAGATAAAAGGGTTTGAGATAGTTGAAAAAAGGAATTTTGGATTTGATAGCCCTGCTAGCCTTGTAATGGTTATGACTAGCAAGGGACACATTCTCACCTTTCATTAGTTTTAAGGATTCTAAGGCCTTACCAAAATCGAAAGGCCAAGATTGAATTTTCCATATGTCTTCCTCTCATTGAGCCCATGCCCTATGTAGTCTGCCACACCAAGAAACCCTAGGACCACTATATGGTCACCATAGGTCATGTTGTAGTCCCTAGCATTAGATCTTTTGATCCCTCTCTGCATTCACCACATGTTAAAATCTTACTCATTATAGGCTTGACATCACTTTATAATAGGATATAACTAACCTACCAACATATATTCACTTGTGTTAGTGTAGGATATTCATTATTCCATTTAATTATTAAATGGATAATTCCTCTACATGTAGCTTCATCTTACATAGGTGTGATAAGAGGTTAAGAGGGTGAGAAGGTGAGTTCCATAGTGAGATCCACTTGAAGTTTAGTTGAGTACCACTATGTGTTTTATTTTAAGTTCTACAGTGAGTTAAATTGAGTTCAACAGTGAGATCTCCTATGAGTTAACTCCATCTACTCTTTCTTTATATTCCTCTTCACCATGCTCTTATAAGCAACCCGAGCAAAGCAGTGTACAGTATATTACTCTTTCTTTATTTTAAAAGCAGTGTAGAGTATTCCCAATAAATGTCGTGGCTCCTCATGACTTTGAGCAAGGCAATTAAATACATTATGTAATTTTTGCACATCTTATTCATTTTGATATACAATCAAAGTCATTGATTTATAGAATATTTGTGTGATCACCATACTAGAAGATCACCTACTAACCTATTCTAACATGGTATCAGAGCTTCAGGGTCTAATAATAAGCACTAGTGTATACAGAAGATTTCTATTTTGTATTCTCTTTAATTTATGAAGAAGAATTTTCATATTGCTTATATTTGCATTTGCATGTAAGGTTTTGATGTAGATTTGAAAGGATTGATTTTTTGGTGCAAGATCCAAAGTTTCCTAGTTTGCATGCTGATTCAATGGAATCCTCTTTTTGTAGCTATTCAAATTGTGTCTAATACCATTTGATTCTATATTCCTACTTCATGTGGCCTACTACAACTTTGTCATGCCTACATCTTCATTTACTACCATTCTATACCAGTTAGGGCTTGATATCTGGCATTCCACCTTCTAACATGGCAATTTGAAGAGCTGGTAAAACTTGCCATTAGAGTTTTTATGGATCTAAGCCTTGGTCAAAGTCATGAAGAGCCATGATATTTATTGGGGATACTCTATTGCTATTTGTTTTAAATCTCCACACTCCTTGTTGGTTGGTAGCCTACCCCCGACATCATATCTCAAACACAAAAGAAAAGGTTAGATTGCATAGGCAGACCCGATCGACACTATTGGTTTTTATGGATGAACACAGTCAAACAAAACTAAAAATCTAAGAAAATCAAAGAATTTGGTTTGATTGGTTAATAAAAAGGTTGTACTTTTCATTGTAGAAGATGTTATATACTTCTTTGTGGTCTTCCATACCCTACATGCCAATTGATGTCCATTGCTTTCTACCATACTGAGTGTCATCCTTCATTGGTCTTCACCTCCATGGTACTCATCATCCATTACTAGAAATCTCATACCTATTGGAACTACTAATCTGATTTCATGCCCAAGCCTATCATATTTTTAGATTGCACTGGAAACCAATAGGTGTGTTGGAAGGATTGTTGGTCGGTTTTCTGCACTTTGGGATTTAAAATCCAATGCTAAGCTAATTTCCAATATTCCATGGTGATGCCTAAATTTTATTATAATAGATTTATCCAAGAACCGAAAAAATTTACCTAAATCATTTTAAAATTATCTATTTTTAATAATTATTTTATGTTGCCATTAGTGGCTTGTTTCTGGTCTGAGAGGCCTCAGAGCATATAAGGGCATGTATGTGGAGTATTTTTGACTTTTGCTGATGTGAAGAGGTCTGTAATTTTGTGTAAATTATATTGTTTGGTTACACAACATGCTCTGTGTTTGAACCTGATTAGTATATAAACATGAAGTGCAATATAATTAAATAAGTCATTAATTATAAAAAAAATGTATTTTACAATAATTTTTGACTGGTAACTCAGAATTGAGTCCCATTTTTTTCAAAAGTGGATGTTTTTTCATCCTCTTTCCATTGGTGTACTTTATTTTGTAAAATCACTCAAGTTATAAAGTGCCATATTTAAAGGGTTATGTGCCCTATTACTTTCTATAGCATACATTGTGCACTGATTGTTCTCATCTATATGGACTCATTTTTGGCTAAGTTCAAGTTTCATCTCTAGAGAAAGCACCATTATTTACCCACTTTAACATTGCTAACTCATTTGGATGCATTCTTGGTTGTGTCCAACGTCCCTTTCATGACCATGCTTTAGGGATTTATTATGAAGCATATTGTGTAGTTATGCACTTTCTTGGTGTCTTCTCTCGATCATGTCGACCTCATTTGAGAGAATTTAGATGAGGAGAGATGTTTTGTCTATAGTGATCTTTATTGTGAAGGACAATTATGTTTTGTGACATGCCTATATGGAACATTTACTCACACACAATAATCGTATTCCATTTCTATAAGGATAAATTGTTACAACCATTCATCTTATTTGGTTCAATAAGTGGGTTAGTACTTGTGACAAGATTTTTGCCACTCTATTACTTCATATTTCCATGGATATTGATTTCCATGTGGAATAAATAGAGTGTCCATGCACTATTTAGAGCATACCATAGAGTCTTTTCGATGATCCTATAGAGATTTTTGTCACACCTCATCCTGCACTTCCTATTATCTATTTTGAGACTATTGTACTCTCACCTTGTGATTTTATTTCTTATGATGACACATCCATGATGGATAGTGCTCTTCCTTTTATCCAGCTCCCACTACAGGATGAGATTCTACCAAACCTTAGTTGTCTCATTGCAGATTCTCCATCCATTTTTGTGCAGATTGTTACTCTTTTAGAGACTTCATAGACTAGCATTTCAGAGGACTTTTCTAGTGAGAATATACACAATAAGAGTATTGATGACTTATATGTCCATGAAGATATTCATCTTTCAGATCTGAGTGCTTTATTTAAAGATCAGTCTTCAATTTTGACAGTTATTGAGCCTTGCTCTCCTACTCACATGGACATTAATTTAGTTAGTGTTCCATGTCTATCTTCTTCTTTGGTTGTTCTCTTTCTTTTATTGTATGCTTCTACATTGCCATCTTTTATAGTTAGTCCTGTGATACTTGATCAGACTTTGGCACATTTGAGCACTAACAGAGATATATTTCAGTATTTTTTAGAGATCTACATCATGATTCCTATCTATATTCCACTCGAGTGGGAGTTTACCAATTTGATAGCCCGTGATTTCTTTCTTCCAAAAGGAAGAGACAACATTTGTTGTAGAGGGACCTACTACAACATTTACCATATGACATTTTCATATACATTCTCTCTCTCTTCTTTGTGGAGGCACACATTCTTCATATTTTGTTGGATATTGGGATCATCACTATGTACTTGGGTATCTCATCAAACCTCATTGTCAGGACCCAATATTATGCCCCACCTAAGCTATGCATAAGGGGTGGGGCAAGGGGGGGCGGGGGTAGGAGGGGTGCTGGAGTGGGATTTCTAGTCCTAAATTCTTTTCTTTGTCTCTCTTTCGGGGGGAAGTTTTTTTTTCACTTTGTTTTCTCCTTTTACTCCACTTATTGAGAGTTGCATTGTATGTGGGTACCTCTTTAGGTCTCATTGCCGAGACCAATATTTTATTTTCCACCCACCTAAGTTAAATTAATGGGAGTTTTTGGTGTGGGATATTCATTATTATATTTACTTATTAAATGGATAATTCCTACACATGTAGCTTCAACTTACTTAGGTGTGATAATAGGTTAAGAGGGTGAGAAGGTGAGTTTCATAGTGAGTTCTACTTGGAGTTCTCTTTTGATTTGTACAGTGAGTTAAAACTAGTTCCACAGTGAATTCTCCAATCAATTAACTCCCTCTACTCTTTCTTTATATTCCTCTTCACCATGCTATTTTAAGGAACTAGAGCAAAGAAAATAGTTTGTAAGCAAAGTAATTGAATACATTATGCAATTGTAGCACATCCTCTTGTTCATTTTTTAATACAGTCAGAGTCATTGATTTACATAATATTTGTGTGCTTACCCTACCAGAAGATCACCTATTGACATACTTTGACATGTTGATTTGCAAAATATTTGTGTGCTCACTCTACCAGAAGATCACCTACTGGCCTATTCTGAAAACTTGGTTCCCTACTCAAAATTGTGGCAAGCATTCATTCACCTCGGGGTCTGACTGCCCTATCGGCCTAGAAGGGGCTGTCACTGCACTTCTCCATGTGCCTTCCTCTCATTGAGCCCGGACCCTATGCACTCTACCACTGGGGGACATATATATCTATTATAATCTGTTTAAAATTTTAGCTTTCTTAGATAACGCGATTGTAATTTATGTTTAAAAACTACAAAGATGATCATACGGCCATCAAATATTGTCTGAGTTTGTATTTACTATAGACGTCCTTCCATTTACATAAAACATTGATTATCATTATTGGCTAACGGTTAATGTTCTTAGATTTTTGGGACTCAAATTATTAAGATTATGGAGGCTAGGTGATTCAACAATCCACTTATGCTGGCTCTACTGATTCAAAAATGTGATATGTGTTGTAAGACAAAAAGAACCAACAGTTCATGCACCTACGCATGCTTTATTAAGAAAGATTATTAGGAATGGCACATAAGTTGGTGGCTAATGGGCTCATGTTTTACATTACTGCAAGTCTTCTATAGACTCTAGTTATTACCACTACCTTTGTGCCCTACAGCATTAGGGAAATATGCAGAGCCACACAAATAATATAGACAAATACAAATGCAGTTACTAAGAAAAAAGATCACATGGATTTGTATTGGCATTAGAGATTAGCATTGCGTGCCAACCTACTCAACCAAACAAGGTGGACCTTGCAACCACTTTATTCTTTTTTTAATAAATACTCACAGAGATTTCAAGTCAGCAGTAGAAGTAGCTACTACGTTAGCCAATTTCAGTTCTCATAACACACTACTCAGGAGAAATCATGTTCAAGTTTCCAAAACACAGGCAAACCATGATTATGGCAATGCACACTCCTAAGATATGTGGCGGTGCACTTTTCCCAATTTTGGTATTGGTGTTTGTCACTTATTTTGATTTGGAAAAACACAATGTGATTACATGGCAAATTCAATAGTTGTCATGCGCCCTTATAATCTTTTCTTTTGTCAAATTGGAAGCTTACATCAATGCTATGGAATGAATTGAATGTTTGCAGCAGCTTTAACCTTTTATTTTCTATTTTCATGGACTTTGCATTTGTTAAAAAGTCAAGTTGAACTGGAGTTTAATTTCTCCACTCCTCATGCATGCAATTATAAGCGATCAGTTAGTAAACTGACAGTTGAGCAATCAGTGAGTTAACAAATAGTTAGCTAAAGTGTTAGAGAATTTGTTAGAGAGTTAGTTTGCATGTAAAGACTAAAATTAGTCTTGAGTTTATTTTTATAATTATTGTATGGATTCAAATCTATTTAAAGACGCTTGGGCACATCATTGTAAGTAAGGAAAATTGAAGATCAATAGAATCTCTTTCTTTCAAGAAATTGTTGTAGTAATTGGATTCTTTCTTGTTTATTTGTTTGAGTTCTTGTTTTGTATGCTCTTTATATTCTAACAAATTGGTATCAGATCCTGGTTAGGAAAGCAGCCAGTAGGGAGGCGACAAGAAGAAAGGAGAGCGAAGTAGTCAGGCACAGGAATTGCCAGCAGGCAGCGCAGAGACCGACATCGGCAATCAGGACCGATGTCAACCAACTCCAAGACTAACATTGGTAATATAACTAACATCAACAATATCAGCTGACTGACCACGGTAGTTTAACCATTATCAGTGACTGTGTGTCATAAATAGTGACCAAAAAGTCATTTTTAGCATGAGAAATGGTAGCGAACAATAGTATTTCACATCCTCAAATTCCCATTTTCGATGGTAAGAATTATGATTTCTAGGAAATTAATATGAGAACATTATTTTGCTCACAAGATATATGGGATTTGGTATAAAGTGATTTTGTAGAACTGTAGGATGAGGCAGCCCATCTGACATTAAATTGAGCATAAAAAGATGAGCTTAAAGAGAACAAGAAGAAAGATGCAAAAGCATTATTTCTCATCCAACATGCATTGGATGAATCTATATTTTCCAGAGTTGCAGCAGCAACAAGATCCAGAAAGGCATGAAAAATCTTGGAAACTACCTATAGAGGTAATATAAAGGTAAAAATTGTTAAATTGCAATCTCTTAGGAGAACTTTTAAAAATTTGCAAATGAATGATTCAGATTCAATAGACCAGTTTATGGGTCAAGTTTTAAACATAGTGAATCAAATTAGATCTAATGGAGAAACTATGACAGATCAGAAGATCATAAAAGATGTACTCAAATGTTTACCCATTAAATTTGATGCTATAGTTGTAGCTATTGAGGAAACCAAGGATTTGAAACAATTATTTGTAAATGAATTAATGGGTTATTTTTTAACAAATGAATCCAGAATGAATAGGAATAATAATTCTCTTGAGAATGCCTTCAAGTCACAGGTATCAGTTGGCAGAGGAAGAGGAAGAGCCAGGTCTAACTTCAGAGGAAGAGGTAGAGACAGAACGGGAAAGAATAATCTAGATGAAGGTGAGAACAGTAATCAAAACTATAGTAGTAGAGGACGGGGTAACAATCATTTCTAGTAAGGTTCATAGAGATTTGATAAATCTAATGTTCAATGTTATTACTGCAAGAAATATGCTCATTATGCAAATGACTGTAGAAATAAACAAGGATATGTGTACAGGCAGAATGCTAATTACACAGGTGAATCTAATTCTAATTAAGGTGAATCTAGTTCTAATCCTGGAAGCATGTTTCTTACTTGTAATGTTATTCAAGAAAAAGTTAGAGATATTTGGTTCTTAGATAGTGGATGCAGTAATCATATGACGGGGAATAGAGAATTTTTTGCTAATCTTGATGATTCTGTAAAATTAGAAGTAAAATTAGGAAATGATATCACAGTAGATGTCATGGGTAAAGGTGTCATAAATGTTTTGGCAAAGAATGGTGAAAGAAGGTTTATACCTGATATTTATTTTATACCTAGACTAAAACATAATCTTTAGAGTGTTGGTCAGTTAGTACAGAAAGGTTATAGAATATCCTTTATAGATAATGTTTGCACAATATTGGACAAGGTTCCAAGTGACAGGTTGATAGGAAAAATGGAGATGACCAAGAATTGCATGTTCCCTCTTCATATTCAGTGCGTCCAAAGAGAAGAGGAAGCACACTTCAAATCCATATAGCTAGACCAATCATGGTTATGGCACTTAAGATATGGACATTTAGATTTTGGAGGTTTAAATTTGTTATAGAAGAAAAATATGGTGAAGGGTTTACCACCAATAGAATAGCCAAGAAGTTCATGTGACGGTTGTATTCTGGCAAAATAACATAGAGAAGGTTTTCCAGTAGGAGGCTCATATAGAGCTAAGGTAATATTGGAGTTAGTCCATAGTGATTTATGTGGACCAATGCAAACTCCATCACTAGGAGGTAGTACTTATTTTCTAACCTTCATTGATGACTTTAGCAGAAAGACTTGGATATACTTTCTCTAAAATAAGTCTGAAGCCTTTAGAAAGTTTAAAAAATTCAAGGCAATGGTAGAAAAATAGAGTGGCCATTATATCAAGGTATTCAGATCAGATAAAGGAGGTGAATATTTGTCTAATCAATTTCAAGATTTTTGCAGATATCATGGAATCAAAAGACAATTGACTATAAGGTACACACCACACTAGAATGGTGTAGTAGAAAGAAAGAACATAACAATCATGGAGATGGCAAGAAGCATGTTGAAAGCCAAACACTTGTCAAATGAATATTGGGCAGAAGCGGTAGCATGTGTAGTGTATATTCTAAACAGAAGCCCAACAAAGAGTGTTAGAGATCAAATTCTACAAGATGCGTGGAGTGGTAAGAAATATAGTGTATATCATTTCAGAATTTTTGGTTGTGTTGCATATTCTCTTATACCATCTAAATTGAGAAAGAAGCTTGATGATAGAGGTGAGAAATGCATTTTTATTGGCTATAGTGATTAGTCAAAAGCTTACAAGCTGTATAATCCAATTACAAAGCAAGTGATTATTAGCAGAGATGTTGAATTCAAGGAAAAAGAAGCATGGGATGGTAGCACCATCACAGTTGGAGCACCAATTCCATAGGATGAAGAAGTTTTTGAAGAACAAAATTTTCAAGGTGGACAATCCTCTCCACAAGCAAGCACAAGCACTCTAATAAGAACACCTAGGAGGTTTGAACAAGGTGAATCATCTAGTCATGCATGTCACCCTACTTTGAATTCACAAGTGATGAATCAGATCCAACTCTTGATACTTTAAGATCAAGATTTAAAGGTAAGAAAATGAGAAGTTTGAATGAAATTTATAATCAAGAGGAAGAGAAATTAGATTTGGTTTCAAATTTTGTTCTTTTTACTCATGACCCTATGTATTATGAAGAAGCAGTTAATGAGAAACATTGGCTAAAAGCAATGGATGAAGAGTTGAATGCTATTGAAAGAAATCAGACATGGGATCTAACTAATTTACCTGAAGGTAAGGATTGTATTGGAGTCAAATGGGTTTATAAGACTAAATTTGATGCAGTTGGAAATGTTGAAAAGCACAAGGCAAGGTTAGTAGCAAAAGGTTTTGCACAAGAACATGGAGTTGATTATTATGAAACATTTGCAACAGTTGCTAGATTGGATACTGTTAGAATGGTATTATCAATAGCTGCTCAAAATAATTGGTATGTATATCAAATAGATGTAAAATCAGCATTCTTGAATGGATTTCTAGATGAAGAAGTGTACGTAAAACAACCCACAAGTTATGAAGTGGAAGGACATGAAGAAAAAGTTTACAGATTGAAGAAGGCTCTTTATGGTCTTAAGCAAGCACCGAGAGCATGGTCTAGTAGGATTGAGTCTTATATGATAAACAATAGTTTTAGCAGAAGTAGTAGTGAGCCTACTTTGTACACAAAAATTAACAAAGAAGGTCAGATTTTGATTGTGTATTTATATGTTGATGATTTGATTTTTACTGGAAATTTGTCTGTAGACACTTTTAAATCAGCAATGAAAAAAGAATTTGAAATGACAGATTTGGGAATAATGAAGTATTTTTTTGGAATAGAAGTTGAACAATAAAAAAAAGAATTTTTATCTGTCAAACAAAATATGCAAAAGATGTGTTAAAGAGATTTAGGATGCTGAATTGTAAACCAACACCTACACCAATTGCTATAGGGACTAAACTTAGCAAAGAAGGCCAAGGGTCTAATGTTGATTCTACAACATTCAAAAGACCAATTGGCAATTTGATGTATCTTATAGCTACTAGACCAAATATCAGTTATGGGATTAGTTTAATCTCAAGATTCATGGAGTCACTGAAAGACTCACATTGGCAAGTTGGAAAAAAGATATTAAGATATGTGGCAAGAACTATAGATTATGGAATTTTATATTCCACAACTAATGATTTTAGTTAGATTGGTTTTACAGATAGTGACTTTGCAAGTAGCGTTGATGATAGGAAGAGTACTTCTAGACATGCCTTTCTTATAGGCATAGGTGTGGTCACATAGGCATCCAAAAAGTAGTTTATAGTGACACTTTCATCAGCTGAAGTAGAGAATGTTGTAGCCACATCAGCAGCATGTCAAGCAACATGGATGAGATGAATATTGAAAGATTTATTACAAGCACAGAAGGAGTCAACACCAATCTTCTGTGATAACAAATCAACAATTGCATTATTTAAATATCATGTGTTTCACAAGAGGAGCAAGCACATTGATACAAGATTTCACTTTATCAGAGAATTAGTGAACAATAGAGAAATCCATCTGGACTTCTGCAGATCTGAAGATCAATTGGCAAACATATTTACAAAGGCATTACCAAAAGAGACCTTTGATTTTTTGAGACAAAATTTAGGCATAGTAAATGCTAAAATTGTAAGTGGTAGAAACTAAGGGGGAGTGTTAGAAAGTCAAGTTAAACTGGAGTTTAATTTCTCCACTCCTCATGCATGCAATTGTAAGCAATTAGTTAGTAAATTGACAGTTGAGCAATCAGTTAGTTAACAAACAGTTAAACTATTAGAGAATTCGTTAGAGAGTTAGTTTGCATGTAAAGACTAAAATTAGTCTTGAGTTTGTTTTTCTAATTATTGTATGGATTCAAATCTATTTAAAGACGCTTGGGCGCATCATTGTAAGTAAGGAAAATTGAAGATCAATAGAATCTCTTTCTTTCAAGAAATTGCTGTAGCAATTAGATTCTTTCTTGTTTATTTGTTTGAGTTCTTGTTTTGTATGCTCTCTATATTCTGACAGCATTCAATCACTACTACTCTTAATTATGTGCTGATCGATTTGAAGAATGTGACTCGTCTTTGCCGTAATAAACCCCTAATCACTGTGAACGGGCAGTATCCTAGGCCTCCAATAGTTGCTCGGGAAGGAGATCGGGTAATAGTCAAAGTAACAAATCACGTCACCAACAATGTTACTATTCCCTGGTAAGTTACATAATAGTGGCTAAACATTAAGCTTCTGCTGCTCGCGGACTGCAATCATTTAAATTATTTATGCTCCGACTTGCCATTTCAGTAAATAGTTTGCATACATAATGAACTAAGAGTATCTTTATATACATTTTTCAGCCACGGAATTCGGTAGCTTAGATCCGTCTGGGCGGATGGTCCTGCTTATGTCAGTCATTGTCCAATTCAAAGCGGACAAAGTTTTGAGTACAAAGTTCACAATAAGAGGGCAGAGAGGAACTCTGTGGTGGCATGCCCACATTTCATGGCGGCGAGCGAGTCTGTATGGGTTCATCATTATCTACCCCCAAAATGATGCGTCTTACCCATTCCCTAAACCACACCACTAAGTGCCAATTCTTTTGGGTAAATCACGATCACAATGTTTTTTTGTAATTGCGGATCATTTACTTTTACTTTACATTCACATTAAAACCAAAACATTGATCTTGTGTTGGAAAGTGCAGACGAATGGTGGAATGCAGACACAGAGGCTGTTATCAATCAAGAAATGCAAAACGGCGGGGGTCCTAATGTGTCGGATGCTTATACCATTAACGGACTCCCCGACTTCGTGTATAACTGCTCATTCCAAGGTGAGGGTGGACTTTGTGACTCGATTCATATTCATTTATATAACAATTGCGATGATAAACTTGAACAGAGCAAACATTTACTGCTGCATCTTATCAACCGGATAACACTAATTATAAACATTTACTGCTGCTCTGCTATCTTATCAACAACAATGTTGCTTGTTTAAGCGTAATACGCTTTGCTGTGTACATTTACATGCAGATACATTCAGGCGCAAAGTGACCCCTGGGAAAACTTACCTTCTTCGCATAATCAACGCGGCCCTCAATGATGACTTTTTCATTGCAATTCTTAAGCACACTCCAACTGTGGTGGAAACAGACGCTCTGTATGTTAAGCCTTTCATAACCGATGTTATTCTTATAACTACAGGTAAAACCACCAACGTTCTCTTCACTGCAAATTCTGAGTCTGAACCAAATGCCACATTTCTCATGTCTGCACGCCCATATGTTACCGGCACCGGAACTTTCGATAACTTAACAACCGCTGGAATTTTAAAATACGATTCAAATTTCACAGCTGCTAATTCGTAATTGTCAATCCCGCTCATGAAACCAACGCTTCCATCCCTTAATGATGCCTCCTTCGCTAACAATTTCAGCCAAAAGATGAGATGCTTGGGCTGTAATAAATTTCCAGACGCTGTTCCTCATATCGTAGATAGGCAATTGCTATTCATATTGGGGTTGAGGCTAAATCATTATCCCAAAGGACAAACATGCCAAGGTCCCAACGGCACCAAATTAGCGGCCTCTGTTAACAACATATCCTTCGTTCTTCCCATCACCGCTCTTTTCAAGCGCAATTCTTCGACCACTTGAAAGGAGTTTACAGTTGCAGTTTTCCCGACAATCCGCATTTTCCTTTCAATTACACCGGCATGCCTCCCGACAACACGTGGACACTGAACGAAACGAGGGTCAAAGTGGTTCCATTCAACACAAGTATACAGCTAGTTCTCCAAGACACAAGCATTGTAGGACCCGAGAGCCATCCTCTGCATTTGCATAGCTACAATGTGTTCATAGTGGGGTAAGGAGTGGGGAACTACAATGCAACTACTCATCCGTCTAGCTTTAATCTGTTGGATCCTCCAGAGAGAAACAGAGTTGGAGTTCCCGGTGGAGGTTGGGTTGCTCTCCGATTCCGAGCTGATAATCCAGGTATTCGATTCATAATTAAGTTGAATAATACACTGTTTGATTAAAATAATATATTCTAATGAATTATGACTGCGGGAGTGTGGTTCATGCATTGCCATCTGGAGGTCCACATGAGCTGGGGATTGAAGATGGCGTAGGTTGTTTTGTTGAAAAGTGATGCTGAAGTGCAGTTCACTCAGTTCTATTTTTTAATTATTAGTGTAAATTTAGTTTGCATGAACATTTTTTGTGGAGCTAAATTTAGACAGTTAGTTAATTTTTAGTTAATATATTTTTAGAAAAAATAAAGCCTTAGAAAGGCTAGAGTTAGTTTTAATTGATATTACATGCATATTATTATTAAGATAAATTTAAAATATATTATTTAATAATTTGAAAAGCATGTTTACATGCAATTATATTAATACATTGTAATTGATCTTTATTTTCAAGGAGAAGGAGAAGGAGAATGATTCCAATTTTTTGAAGAATAAGTATTTTTTATTTTTGCAATTCTTATTTCTTTTGTATTATGAATATTGCATATATTTGGATGTGATTTAATTTTATTTAGAATTCTACATCTGGTATCAGAGCTGGTATTTTTCTTTTGGGTCAAAGATTTAGTACTTTTTTGATAGGAAAAGATTTATGGGACATTGTTGAATTGGGTTATGCAGAGCTAGGTGATTGGAATGTCCTCATAGCGAATGATAAAATAACTAAGAAAGAGGCTAAGAAAAAGAATGCTCAAGCCTTATTTCATATTCAAATAGCTCTAGATAAGAGCCTATTTCCAAGAATTGTAGGATCAATGACAATAGAGGATCCCTGGAAGACTCTAAAAGAAGCTTACCAATGCAGTGATCAAGTCAAAGTTGTCAAGTTACAGACATTGAAGAGAGAATTCGAGAATTTGAAGATGCAAAATGCTGAAAGTGTGAGTACCTATTGTGTTAGAGTAAAAGATCTGGTCAATAAGATGGCTACACTTGGTGAAATTATGAACAATGAGGTTGTGATCAAAAAGGTATTGAGGACTCTCACACCAAGGTGGAACCATGTTGCCATAATGATAGAAGAAAGCAAGAATTTATCTACCCTTCAATTTTATCATCTAGTTGGATCTTTGATGTGTCATGAAGAAAGATTGAGAGATTCATTTGGGAAAAGTGATGAGAAATCTTTTTCCTCCAAATTATAAATCATAAAGAATATATATTCCAGTAATAGCATCAAAAGTAATCGAGGCCAAGGTAGAGGTGAAAATCAGAATTACTCAAGAGGAAATAGAAGCATAGGTGGTTTTTGAGGAAGAGGTGGTTTTAAACGAAGAGGTAGAGGCCTATTTGATAAAAGAAATATCCAGTGTTATCATTGTAAGAGGTATGGCCACATTAATTATGAGTGTAGATTAAAAAAATGTAATAATGATAAAAGTGTTCATTATACTCAAGAAGGTGATGAGAATCCTCCAGATAATTTATTTTTATATTATGACAAAGCCGAAAATATGTCTAAAGATATTTGGTATTTAGATTTGAGATGTTCTAACCACATGTCAGGGAATGAAAATTTTTTTTCTATAATGGATGAAAGTTTTAAATCCAAGATGAGGTTGCTGCAAAAGGAGCTATGGAAGTCCATAAAAAAGAAGCTATGAAGAGTGTTAAAGACATTTATTACACTCCAAAGTTAAAGCATAATATGTTGAGTATTGGACAACTATGTGAGAAGAATTATAAAGTTGTATTTAAAAATCAATAATGTATAATTTATGATAAGAATCAAGGAAATAGGGTGGTAGTAGTTGTGCCTATGACAAAGAATACAATGTTCCCATTGAAGTTTAGTGAACATAACATGAACCTTGTTAGTATGGCATATGAGGATACAATTTGATTGTGGCATCTCATGTATGTACATTTAAATGTTAATAGTTTGATAATTCTAACATCAAAAACATTAGTTTCTAGTTTTCCTAAGGTTGAAGAGCACAAGGAAGTTTATGAAGGATGTGCTAAAAGAAAACATGCAAGAGAGAAATTTCCAAAAGGTAATACATGGAGGGTTCATTATCCACTCCAGTTAATTCATTGAGATATCTGTGGTCGTATGCAGACAAAAAGTTTAGGTAAGTCATCATATTTTATTAATTTTATTGATGATTACTCACAACAGTGTTGGGTTTATTTTTTGAAGACCAAAGGTGAAGCCTTGAATACATTCAAGAGGTTTAGTGCCCTTGTATAAAATGACAAAGGGTGCAAAATCAAATGCTTAAGGATAGATGGTAGAGGAGAATTTTGTTCAAAAGCCTTTCAAGGTTATTGTGTTATGCATAGCATCAGAAGACAACTCACCACTACATACCCACCTCAACAAAATGGTGTAGCTGAAAGAAAGAATCGTACAGTGGTGGAGATGGGATGAAACATGCTACAAACAAAGGGATTAAGAAATTCTTTTTGGGGAGATGCAGTTGCTACAACAGTATATATTCTCAATCAGAGTCCCACTAGTGCACTTGACAAGATGACTCTGTATGAAGCCTGGTATGAGAAAAAGCCAAATGTTAATTATTTCAAAGTTTTTAGTTGCTTAGCCTATATTTATGTTCTTGATCAAAAGAGGCAAAAGTCAGATCCCAAAATTGAGTCATATATTTTTTTTGGATATAGTGAGGAAAGTAAGGTTTACAAGTTATATAATCCTCTCACTAATAGGCTTATTGTGTCAAGAGATATGATTTTTGATGAAGGGGGAGTTTATGGTCATCAAAAAGGCCATATGGATAATTCAAAATCTGTTTTCAATGAAGTTATTATGGATGATATTTATCATGGGCAGCCCATTAATATTTTTGTTCCAAGTGCTATAAATCCACCAAGTAACCCCTCATCTAGTTATTCAATTCCAAGTGTAATTCTAAATTCAATTCGTAGTTCTACAAGGAAGGTAAGAAGATTGAGTGACATTTATCAAAGGAGTTCAAATCAAGCACATGAAGAAAATCCAAGAGGTGAGACACTGAATTTTGTTTTACTTACCAAGGCTAATATTTAACCATCATGTTTTAAAGATGCATATACTAATGAAGTTTAGATGAAAGCAATTCAAGAAGAGATGGATTCTATTCACAGGAATGACACTTGGGAGCTTACAAAGCTTCCACATGACAAGAAGAAGATTGGCACCAAATGGGTCTACAAGACTAAGTGTAATAGTGATGGAAGTGTTGAAAGGCACAAGGTAAGATTAGTTGCTAAAGGCTTCACACAAAAGTATGACATTGATTATAAAGAGACATTTACAACAGTAGCAAGACAAGAGACCATTAGAATGCTAATTTCATTTGAAGCTCAAAAGGACTGGAGCATCCATCATATGGATGTGAAAAGTGCCTTGTTGAATGGGTACTTAGAAGAATAAATATATGTGGAACAACCAAAAGGTTTAGACGTGCAAGAGAAAAAAATCATGTCTACAAGTTAAAGAAGGATTTGGATGGCCTCAAACAAGCACCAAGAGCATGGTATGCTAGGATTGATGGATATTTTCAAGAGAATGGCTTCTATAGAAGTAAGAGTGAACCTACCCTTTACTACAAATAAGAAGGTAATGATATTCCAATTGTAAGTTTGTATGTTGATAACTTGTTATATATGGGTAGCAATTCTATGATGAAGGATGAATTCAAAGTTTCCATGATGAATGAATTTGAGATGAAAGATTTAGGCCTCATGAAATATTTTTTAGGAATGGAGGTTTATGAAAGGGAGAATAAAAATTTTATTTGTCAAAAAAGTATGTCAAAGATATGTTGAATTAATTTGATACGGTTGATTGTAAACCAGTTTCCAATCCAATTGCTCATGGAGTTGTGTTGTGTAGAGATGATGGTGCTTAAAGAGTTGATGAGATAGCCTATAGAAGTATTTTTGGAAGCTTAATGTTTCTAACTCATAAAATACCTAATATTGCTTATTCAGTTTCACTTGTTTTAAGGTACATGGCAGAGCCATCAAAAATACATATGAAGGCAGCCAAGAGAATTTTGAGGTATGTGAAAGGCAATCTATATTTTGGTATTCATTACTACACTTGTAAAAGGTGCAATCTTGTTGGTTTTAGTGATTCTAGTTGGGGAGGTAGTTTGGATGACAGAAAGTCAATATATGGGATTTTTTTTTTATTTTGGTTTTGGTTTCATTACTTGGAGTTCAAAGAAGCAAATTATAGTTGCCCTTTATTCTATAGACGCAAAGTATGTTATAGTCATTTCAACATGTACACAAGAATTATGGCTTAGAAAAATTCTTAAAGAAATTGGAGAGATTCAAGTTCAGCCCATAGTTATTTTTTGTAATAACATTAGTGCTATTAAACTGGCCAAGAATCCAGTCCGTCACAGTAGGATAAAACATTTTGATTTAAAACATTATTTTATCTAAGATTTAGTGTAGAAAAAGGTAGTAGAATTGAGATACATCAACACTAAGTAACATTTAGTAGACATATTCACTAAGGTAGTTGCAAAGGATCAATTTTTGAAATTGAGAGATCAAATTGTGATCCTTCTTAGCATGGAGGGGGAGCATGTTGAAAAGTGATGCTGAAGTGGAGTTCACTCAGTTCTATTTTTAGACTATTAGTGTAAATATATTTTGCATGAACAATTTTTGTGGAGCTAAATTTAGACAATTAATTAATTTTTAGTTTATATATTTTTAGAAAAAATAAAGCCTTAGAAAGGCTAGAGTTAGTTTTAGTTGATATTACATGGAAATTATTATTTAGATAAATTTAAAATATTTTATTTAATAATTAGAAAAGCATGTTTACATGAAATTCTATTAATACATTGTAATTGATCTTTATTTTCAAGAAGGAGAAGGAAAATGATTCCAATTTTTTGAAGAAGTATTTTTTATTTTTGTAATTCTTATTTCTTCTTTATTATGAATATTTCATATATTTGGTTATGATTTAATTTTATTTAAGCTGAATAATACACTGTTTGATTCATATAATATATTCTAATGAGTTATGAGTGCGGGAGTGTGGTTCATGTGTTGCCATTTGGAGGTCCGCATGAGTTGGGGATTAAAGATGGTGTAAGTTGTTTTGGATGAAAATGGAAAATCACAATCTCCTCCTCACCAGAATTATCTTCCTTCCTACTGATAAATTTCATACATAAACATGTGAATTTTAATGATGCATTTTACTTTTACATATAGAAGTTGAATAAGATATGTTTATCCTATTCATTATCCAAATCTAATTGTTGTTATGGTGTTTTTTATCTAAATCAATAAGACATATTTTTTCATATTTTAAATTTTTATTAAATTAAATAAAATAGGTTTTTATCCTTGATCTCTCTAGATAAAATTTGAAGCTTTTTTACATAAAACAAAAAATATTTTAATTATATCTTTGAACATAAATTTTGGAAGGTTTAGAAACCTAAAATATAGCTTTGGATGCTAGTTTTTCTACTAGGGTTTCTTCCATGCATGCCATTGAGTTGACCCTTGATTTTAAGTCTATCTAGATTGTGTCATACCATGACATTAAATTAATTTTAGGACTTATATTTATTTTTTGTTAGGGTTTCTTGCCTTCATATGAGGCTAACCTTTATAATGAATTTTCCCCATTCTATTTCAATTGTTTTAGCTATATAGAATAACAACAAAGTGTTAAACAATGACCTCCTACAAGTGGCTGATGAAGTTCGTCCCAAAGGTTTACCATGAGGTAATTCTTTGGAACCTAATGTTATATTACCTATTCCTGAATTTAATTTTGCATGTTAATAATTAGAGCAATTTTGTTTGATAGGATATTTTGTTGGAAGAATTCCCTCTAAAATTATGTTTTGATCTTGGATTCGAATCCACTGGGTAGCTCACAACATTAAGATGGAGAAAATCCAAAATATGACCAAGATTTTTTTTGTTCCACTTTTCTAAGCCCTTCCATGCAAGAAAAATCCTCCATAGGTCTACCACTTGATAGGTCAGGAACTTGCTCATGATTATTTGCCCCTGGACATGAGACTTTGTGGTCTCAGAGCACACTACTCTTAAAGTCTCTATTTGGGTTTAATTTCTAGGCCTTTCACTCCCCTGCTATCATTTTATTCACCAGATAGCATCCTCCATAGGTTAAGTGGTTTGCCATTAACAAAAATGGTTCTATTTTGATACACCTTAAAAGCTAGTTTGTGTAGAAGTAGACCTTTCTTGAAACCTCAAGGAGATTATATAAATTTAATTTGGAGATGTGAGGCACTCATAGTGAATCTTGTATATCAACTTGAATTATACTTGTTTTGACTTCTAAGCCACAAACCATAAGATTTAGGATTGTCCCCTCCAATTGAGCTAGAATAATATGTCCAACTACTCATCATCTCCACCAAGCCCTCTTCTAAAGCTAGGAAAAATACAAATAAGGACGAATGGACTATGGTAGGAAAGAAGAATAGATGTAGAAAAGTTATAAGTTAAAATGTTAATCCCAAAGGAATAAATCCATCATCAAATAATGGTTTAAAGGAGTAGGCTCCTACTGAGAGAAAGCCTTCCCAAACTGAAGCCCAAAAATTATTATAAAAAGTAAAGGTTTTCAACACCCCTCTAGCTAGTATAACTTTTTCCTAAGGTCTTGAGGCTCCTTTGCCTAGTTTTTTGGGGGGATTTTTGACTCATAGCCAACTTCTTTTCCACTTCCTGCTCAGTGGAATGTGCCCAAATGCTCTTGTTTCCCTCCTTAGAGGAGGGAGGAGGTAGAGGAAGGTGAGTATTAGGTTGACAGGAATTTTATATAGAATCGATATAATGCATTGGAAAGTCTAGAATAAGAGGACATGTCCCTCAACACTTGTCATCTATAAATTGATTTTCATAAAACATTCAGGGTCTTACAGATCCAAAATGCAAGTTTTTGGTGTAGGATTTAAGAAGGAAGTTTCCTGAGATGGACATTCTTTATCTCTAAAAATTTAAGGTGGATGATTTTTTATTGATGATTGCCAGTAATTCCATCTAGTATGACAATATTATTCTGTATAGTAATCATGAAGGAAAAAATGGAGAGGTAATCACATTCATCTCTCTAAGGTGGTTGCCACAATTAGTGCAATCTGATGTGGACCGTAGCGACTAGTTAGTATGGGCCCTTTTTAGAATTGAAATCCATTTCTTCTATTTTATTAAAATTTATGCTTCAAATGATGCTTTTGAGTATACCAATTTATGGTGATGGATTGTATATAATCTATGCAATGCCCATTGGGTCTTATGTGGTGGCTTTAATATGGTGGTCTCTCTCAATGACAAAGAGGGCTACTTGCCAATGCATTGGTAAGTTGTTGAAAGGTAGGCATGGTATTATGTGTGCATTAAATAGGGATTTTATGAACTTGATTTAATCTATGAACTTATAGATAGAGTATGATACACCAAGACTAATTTTTGGGAGGGCCCTGCTCAGATTTCAAAGTGCCTAGATAGGGAAATGATGCCCATCCAACTATACATCTCCTTTGATAATGGTTTTTATCCTTTGGTATATGGATTTTTAGATTTTGAACTTTTCAACTACTCCCCTATTTGGTTCCAAGTGACATGGTAGTTCATGAAACACAAAATCCACAAAAAACAACTCTTTCTTAACATTTTTCTGCTCAAGCATGGTCCCATGGTAGTACACATTTAGAGAGTATAGATTTTGGATCCACATATATCCAAAGAATTTAGTTGCATTCTTTGGTGGTATGATGTCATCAGAGGGACCTCTCACTTTTTACAAATTTATGGCCACCAACTTGATAAAATTTAGAGAAACTCTTACTCTATTGCTTCATTAGATCCGAGCCATGTAACATTAGCTCTAGAAAAAGAACCCTTCAATGATATCTTCTAGGTCAAAGTCTTCTCCTTGTCACATCATATACAAATTGAAATAAAAATACAATACTCAGGGAGATCAAGTCAAAGTGAGGATCCATTGGCTCAAATTAGGAGATAAAGATTCAAAGGAGTTTTTTCAAATGTTACAAGCCAATAAGTTGAAGCATCAAGTTCAAGTCATATATGAGGCTAGCAACAAACTCTCAGAGACCCAACATATTTTTCAAGCCTTTATATGACACTATCAATAAGTGTTCAAAGCTCAATCATCCTTTATTAATGGGGAAATTACCCTTAAATAATGTCACATAGTGGTGCCTTGCAAACTCACTCTACACATTGGGTGGTTTGCGATAGGTTCTTCACTATCAATGATTATCATGAGGTAGTGTTTCACATGGCAAATGACAAAGTGCGAGGCATTGATTTTTTTATATGAATTATATAAAACCCTTTGTGATCTTGTGGGAAGTGATTTGTATAAGATTTATCAAAAATAATTTAGTAATCATTCTCTAGGAAAAAATATTAATAAAGGAAACATTAAATTCATACCTAAGTAGGGAGATCCTGAGTCAATCTATAATTAGTGGCCCATCACCCTTCTAAATGTTTCTTATAAAATCATTTCCAATGATTTGGAACTATAGATGTGAAACATATTTCCTCACATCATGTGCCTTAAATAATCAAGTTTTATCAAAAGTTGATATATTTTAAGACAACATTATAGCAGTTTGAGAAGGTATGGATTGGGCTAGAAGGATTAAGAAATAAGATATGTTCATTAAAATTGACTTTGAATTATTTTATGATTGTATCGAGTGGCTATTAATTCTATCCATGCTTATAAACCTAAGCTTTAGGCCAATATTCTTTCAAACCATCCAGATCTTTTTTATAGATTCCTCACCCACCCTCTCCATTAATGTATTCACCGTTGAAAAATTTATTTTATTTCATTATATTTAACGAGGGTAATCTTCAACTCTAACCCTTTATGTGATTTTATATTAGGGTTTTGAATATCATCTTATCAATTCCCAAGATATGGGCCTTGTTAAAGGAATTTGTCTCCATCAAGATGTCATGAATTTGTATGAAAATATGCAATAGCTTAATGGTCACTTTGCAGATGATTCTTTCCTTAATCTCATTGAAGATAAGACCAATGTTAACAATATCTTAAAATTTATTAAAAAATTCTACTTGACATATATCTCTAGAATCCAAAGGCAAAAAACTCATTGATATAAGCAATCATACCTCCATCTACCAGCATGGGCTTCTAAGTATGGTTAGAAGTGGGCCGATATTATAAAATCATAAAATTTCTTAGCATCTCCTTTTCTTTTGATTATTTTCCACCCTTGTTATAATATATTATCAATAGAGTTACCAATATAATTGAATACTATGTGACCAAGTCCCTTTTATTATTAGGAAAATTCCAAATATACTCGAAAGTACATGTGACCACCCATGTCTACTACTCTTCATGTTGGGTTCCATCTAAGAAATCTTACCAAAAGCTAGAGAAATTACTTAGGGACTTACTTCGGGATAATTATACTCATGGTAAAGGATTCCATAGGGTCTCCTACAAATATTACTAGCTCACGTGGGATACCAAAAGGATGGGTCTCGTTGACATAGCTCAATAGGGATCTACCTTATGTGTCAAATAGATTGTGTGGGTCATTGAGGTAAAATAAGATTAGAAGGCGTTGTTCTAACATTTCATCTCTTAGGCTTTCCTAAGGTCAATAAATCCTAGAAAGGGCTCAAATTCTCAAATTTGCGTATCATTAAATCTCTCATTCAAATCATAGGGTCCTTTTTAATACAAAGCATCAAGAAGGCCTAGGAAAATATAAAGCCTTGGCTTCTCTATAATATATTATGGTTCTGGGATGGGATGTCTATTAACACATACTTGCTATAGTGGTCACCTATTATTAGTTTCAATGAAGTTCTCTTGACTAAGGTCCCGTGGACCAATGCTCTCAAGCTATTTCATAGAGTCATTAATATTATCTAGGATATTTGTTGTAGGTGATATTAATCTTGGATATCATGAGAAGAGCTGAAAAATAAATTTTGATTATCCAAGTTTGATCAAGAATCCTACCAAGGGATACTTAACATTATGCCACCCACCATGCTCTACAAAATCTCTATACATTCCACTCATCCTTGGTGGAAGGATTGGAATTGGTATGCTGAAACTCCCTTTCATAACTACACCATTTAGCTTCACTATGGATGGATCACACCCCACTTGCCCATGGTAGATAATCTCATTTCTCATTGAGAACTAAATACTTTTTGTATCGTGTACAAAATCTTACCTATTAGCATAAAGATCTTCTAACTAGGATTTTCCATCCCCACTTTCCCTTTCTATGGCCATCTGGAGATGCTCGCTCATCTTTTCTAGCATTGTTTGGAAGATAAAAGAGTTTTGACATGGATTCATGACTTCTTCAGGGCTTTCCATCATAAATTTTTTCAATGGCAGCACATCCTCCTTGGAAATAAAAATTTGTTGCCTTTTAAATATACCGAACTCTAGAATACTTCCAGAGTGGAGACTATTTTTTGGTTCTAGAAAGAAAGAAATAAAGACTTGTTTAATAATGCTTTCTTAGATTATAATGTTTTACTTTGAAAAAGTATTCTATCATCTCAAATTTTCTCTGGTAGATTCAATTTCAAGCCAATAAAATTGCCATGGAGCTTGGTCAACTTTAGGATCTTCTCCCCCATTAGGGAGATGCTCTATGTGCCATGGTTCAATTTTTTCCATCTACACCTAAGGAACATAGAATGGGGGATATAATTTATTTTCCATATCATGGTGGGAACCATCATAGCCAATCTTGACATCACTCTCATAATGTCACCTAGTACCAGTGCATGATCCCTCTTGGGTAGCAATGAGGGTGATATCCTCCACCTCCTTCACTTATTGGTTAAGATTTTTGGGATGCTCCTCCTCCTCTATTATTAGATGCTTGGGGTCACCACATAGTCTAAATTATTACTAAACCATCATACCTCTTGATAACATGTAGACATTGAATGACACGAGGGTCAAAGGCATTTCATTCAACACTAGTACAGAACTAATTCCATAAGGAAAAGCATTTTAAGAACTGAGAGCCATCATCTACATCTACATGGCTATAATGTGTTCATAATGGGGCAAGGAGTGGGGAACTGTAATGTAACTACTTACCCCACTAGGTTTAATCTAGTGGATTCACTAGAGAGAAACATAGTTAGATTTCTTAGTGTAGGTTGGGTTGATATCCGATTTTGAGTTGATAATTCATGTATTCTACTAAATATTTAGTCAAATAATACACTATTTGATTCATATAATATATTTTAAGGAAGTATGAGTGCAAGAGTATGGTTCATACATTGCCATATGGAGGTCCACATGAGCTAGGGATTGATGATGGCATGGGTTGTTTTGGATGGAAATGTAAAATCACAATCTCTTCCTCCTCCTCCCAAGGATCTTCCCTCCTATTGATAAATTTCATACACAATCCTTTTAATTTTACATATACAGGTTGAATAAGACATGTTCATCCTATTCATTATATAAATCAATTGTTGTCCTGGTGTCTTTTATCTATTTCAATAAGACATATTTTTCATATTTTAAATTTGTATTTAATTAAATAAAATAGGTTTCTATCCTTGATATCTCTAGATTAAATTTGAAGCCTTTTCACATTTAAATAAAAAACATTTAATTGTTTTTTTAAATATAATTTTTTTAAATATATTAAATTAATAAAAATATAATTTTGATTATACTTCTTAATATAATTTTTGAATTATTATTTTTTATTTTAAAATCATTTTATGATGAATTTATTACTTTTTTATTATATTTCTAATACTTTATTAGATTCTAAATTATATAAATCCTATTGATTATTTTTCTTAGTTTAACAACACACTTTAATAAAGTAGTTAAAGATCCTCTCTAAAATCAATCATGCTCTTGCTTTCTCAATTATTTATATAAACAGATTCATAATCATTCTCCTCGGATATTTCTTAGTTTCATATTTATATTTACTATAAACAAACAAATCTTTCAAATAATATCATTTATAATTTTTAAAAGATAGGAACATAAATTATATCAGGGCACTTATCTTTTAAATATGTAAAATCATAACGTTTGAATACATTAGATAAACCTTCTCACAAATAATGTAATATACATGCTTCGTGCTCAGAAAATATAATTATACAAGTATGAGACAAGTATTTGAGCATTAAACTTAAATGATAAAAGATAAATAGATAAACATTTGGAGTAGACCATTCATTGTAATAGGACATAATGACCCACAGTTTGGAAGTCAACTTAGTGAATAGGTTTTCCTGACAACATGACAATAGATTATTAAAAAACCATTTTGGGGTTGTTCTCCTATCATGTTTTTGATATTCTTACAAACACTTTTTTATTATTGGAATGTTTTATTATATTTATGATTATTAAAACATATAAATATGGTTATAATAATAGAGAAATTAATTGGTTTATATAACCTAAATTATATGTTAGTAAAAAAATACCAAAATAAATATGATATAATAAAAAAAAATACAAAAGTTGTAATATATTTTTTAACAGTATAAAGTAGGTTTATTATTAATACTTTCTATTGTGTGATACTTTTTATATTTATTCAACTCGTACTCTAGACCATACATTATAAGAGTATTCGTGGAAATCTTAAGTCGATCGCATATTTCAAATATTAGGGTCTGAGCCTTATTTTATATTTAGGGATCTAAAATTTCTAATGGATTTGTTACTTATTTTCAATTGATATCTAATCTTAAAATATCAAAATGGTTGGAACTTTGGTTAACTTGTAGACTAGTGGTCTTCATTTTCTCTTGAATAGGAGCTTTCTTACCTTTTTTACCACCCATTTGAAACTCTTCCTTTTTCCATTATTTTTTAATAGTGAGGGGACATTCTTGAACTAAATGGCCATGGGTATGGTATAACAAACAAATGAAATGGAGGTTATAATAGTCAAAAGGTTTTCATACAACTCACTATCTAGATATTTTAACGATATTTTTCTAGGAAGAGGTTTGCTTAAATCTATTTGAAATACAAATTCTTGCAAGTGAAATATATTTTTTAATTATTAATTTAAGAATAAATTAAAAAAATCTTCCAAATAGAGTGTTTAACACTTTTAAAAATGGCATCAACACATAAATGTGCAGGAAGATTAAAATATATTATCTAGATTGGAGATACCATTGGACCCTCTTATTTGAAATCAAATCTAGGGTTCTATAGAGCCATGAATAAACCTAATTTTATACAAAACTGACCTTATTCAAATACATTAGCTATGTCATCTTTACTTAAATAAATTTTAATGAAGAGGCCTTGTGTGACACTACAACACTCTAATTGACCATTCACCTTCTAATGCTCCATTACCCATGATTGTAACTCATTTTCATTAGTTATTTCAGCCAAAAAATTATAGATCATACCCTTATTTGTTAGGTTCATCATTTCTCCTTTAATCATGTTGTTTTTAAAGATGATAAGGAACTCTTCCTAGGACTTTAATACATCATGATTTTATCTAAAGGGCTTCATTATTGCATTATTGGTTAGGGCTATGAGATCTACCAAAATACTTACGTTTAGAAGCAATTTATTGTAAGCGGTTGAGTATAGAATCATGGAGAATGAGAAAACCATCATTCAATATATACATCATAAACCTCTAGTTTTATATAGGCAGTCATTACCTTTATTAGAGACAAGTCCTAAGCATGTTGTGCTTTCTTTTTGTTGCTATATTTTCAAAACCATGTTTTTTTGTTACATTATGATGCAAAATATAAAACCTAACACCTTTTTAAATAAGAGGAATATTATTTCCATAGTCCATATAGAATGTAGGATGTGTTTATATAATCAAATATGTAAGTGTTTTTAGATCACATTTAATGATTTATCATCAAAAAGGGAGTATAGTAGTGAGAGTATATATTTCATAAATATACAAAAAAATCATAAATATTATGAATTTAGCTATAGTAAAATATATTATCCAAAATTATTGAATATTAACTTGATATATAACTAATAGACATTAGTAAAATGTATAAGTCAAAAACATAATATGAATAAAATTTATTAATTAAAATAATTAATAGATATTAAATATTGAAGAGAAATCTAGAAAACTATTGGATTTGATAAATTTAAATAGATGTGTTTTCTTAAAAAAAATTGAATGTAAAATCAAATAAAATTAAATATATATTAATAATTATTATTTTTTATTCAAGTAATTTTTAATATCATATATAATAAAGATTATAATTTTCTTTTATTTTATGCTTGAAGGTATTACATGGAATCACTAAATTATGTAGATTATCTATATCTTTGCCCATATTTTGTAAATAAACATATAGTAGATTTAAAATGTTGAGGAATCATAAATATAAATTAGTGAGCTTCTTTCGCTAAGTAGCAATGAGTAAAGGGCATCCACAGTATCAAAATCATCATGGTGGATGGATATAAATAACTATCATCCTCACCAATTGGATTACAAACTTTTCGATAGATTATAGTTTTTTTTTTTTAATTTTAATGAAAAGAACAAAAAGATTATAATCACATCTCATATGAATATTTCCAAGTGCCTAATTGGTTATTATGTCTTCATAGGTCATGAAATCATATTTTTATATGGTTGTCTTCTGAATTAGACAATGATCCTTAATTATGTACCTATTAATGATACAAAATTTACATTTCATACAATATATGGTATGATTTGTGTTTCCAATCTCAAATGTTTTCTTCAAATAATAACTAACTAGGAGGTGTGAAGTTTAAAATTTTCATGGTGATTTATAATCTATTCAATTAATTACTATTTTTGTGCACTTTTCTTATTAATATCTAATAATAATGGCTAATTGTATAAGGTTCTCATTCAACCAAAATGGAGAAAAAAGTAACAAACAAACCAATGTTTATTTTCTAAAATATTAGAAACCACAACAAGGCACTAGTTTTTGTATAGAAATAATTTAATATTTAACATGTTCCTAAATTTTTAACATAAGAAAATATATTTATTAACACATGAATAGATAAATCAATGTAAATAATTCATTCTCAAAATACAATGAGCCATTAAATTTTAATAAAAAGGGAGAAATTGGAAATGAAGGGGTTATACCATTCATTGTGACATGACCAACATTAGATAGGATGACTTTTAATGAGAAAGGAGAAATAGGAAAAGAATGGCTTAGACCATTAATTATATCATTAGCCACATTAGACAAGCTAATGTAATAAACAGGCTCCGTCTATCACATTAATTAATATTTTTATTACAAATTGTATAAAATTATAAATAATCTAAGGTACATTAGTTATATTATCTCTCTAAAAAAATCTACTGAATATTATAAGTTTCATCCCAAAGTTTGAAGTACATTGAGAGAAATACCTTAAACTAACTTAGTTGTGACCATAGAAATGAGCTCATTAACAATTTTTTCCTAATCCTCCAAAACATAGTTAAGCTAAAAATGTAGTCATATCATGTAATATTTGAAAAAACACCTTAAAATATCTCAATTACAACTATATAAATAAGTTTACTGAATAAATTTTGCTAATCATGAAAAACATAGTTAAGCTACAAACAAAGTTATCACATGTAAGAAAAATATGATAGTATTGTGATACTATCTGAAGTGGAAATTTAAATTAAAATGGTGACATACAAAAGTATTATATTGTGTTAATACATGCAATATATTAGCTAACTACATATAGCCTCATTTTTTTTGTTAATGCCAAATCTTAACATGAAATTCTATTAACCCCAATGATTGTAAAACTTTTTATTTGTTTAATATCTATTTATAATTATTAATATTCATGTTTTCCTAAATACACATAAGATACTTGCAAAAATTTTAATGATATGTATGCCTCTAGGTCAGTTATACATTCTATTAACCAGATGTGTAAAAAACTAGTTGTACTAAAGGCTTAATTTATAAATTCACATGCAAAGTTGATTCATTTCTTATGGAATGAACATGTGAAACTGAGTAAAATATCCACAAATATTATATTAAGATCCTTTTTTCCATAATACTAAAAAAAAAAACTATTTTATTCTTGGGTACTAGCTAATTGCTTTCTGACTTTGTTATCAACATGTTTAGCTCAGTGCATAATATAGAATAGGTATTTTTTAAGTTGGAAAATAAAACTAAACTATCCTCATTCAATAAATTATAATGTACTAGATGACTTATATTCTCCCCTTAGTATCCATTTCCCATTTGAAAGTTAATAACTCCAATAGTAAGAAAGAGATATGTAGGCTTCCCCATCTCTTGCGGTTAACTACATAATTTTTTTATACAAGATATTATGAGGATTGGTGGGATTACATCTATTTGGAACACAAGTCGGTATGAAGTTCCTATGTCCCTAATTTTCAAATCCATCAATTTTTTTTCTCATAATTGTGGGTAGTATTATCATTAGTTGAATTCAAACTCAAGTCAGTATAATACAAGTTCATCATCATTCACTGTTACACTCATAGTAGGGAACCAATAACTAATTTTATAAAAATATAAAATAAATTCTCATATATTATCTCACTTTACTCAGCTTGTGCCTTGTTTATATGGTTTCACACCTCTCTCTCTCTCTCTCTCTCTCTCTCTCTCTCTCTCTCTCTATATATATATATATATATATATATATATATATATATATATATATATATATATATATATATTACATACGATGTTAAAAATACTTATTGTATGAATAAATATGAAACGCTTTTTGATAACTTGTGACAAAGGTAGCTTAATGGATTTCCTATCTACTATTAGTAAAGTAAAAATATTTTTCAAAAAAATGTAAATATGACAAAGATATTATAATTATTTAGTTATAAAGGTATAATAAATTATTCAATAAATAAAGGAATATTACATGTAGATACTGATAATTATATTGCTCATATATATGCCTTAAAAATACTCCAATGTTATAGCGAATGGAAGATAAATTTAAAATAAGGATTACCTCAATGTTTCAAGGTTTTAATACTTTAAATAAAATAAATTTTACAAGTTTGAAATGTTTTATAGTTCTTTGGAAATATTTATTTTCTCCTTCATCCAAATAAATGAATAGGGTTTTCTTGTGATTGGAAATTTCTATCTTATCATTCATTTAGTTTTATTTTTGTGTACTTCAATCTCTTAATTGAATTATTATCATTTATACATATAAATAATGTGAACATACACAAAGAACATGAAACATTCCATTAAATATCTCAAAACACTAAGAATTTAGTCACATATGATCCATATTACACAAGGCACACAATTTGATTGACAATATACCTAAATAAAATGTGCACAAAATGAATTATACAATGTTTTTTAAAAAATAGTTGAACTAACTAACATGGATAATGCAATAAAAATTTGTAAAAAAAACATGATTGAATCAATATAATGAAAGTATTAAAAAAAAATTTGTTCCTCTTAGATGATGATTTCAAACTCCCTCCTACTCGATGTCATTATAATGATTACATTAAGTAAGAAGAATGAGATAAAAATAATTGAGTAGAATTATGAAGTGTCTGAGATATCTAGCTATAAGGACAAAATAGTGACATGGATTGATCATATATACAAATTAGTGTAGGGTGTAGGGGAAAATATGGATATACCCTACACCTAAATAACATGAATTGCACTTTTGATGAGGTAGATTTCTCATTAAAATTTATCCCCAAATATAATTTACTCCTTCCTAGGCATACTGTAACTCAACGTATTCTAGAGATAGGAAAATAAGAGACTAGTGCATTACTGGAAAAAGAATTCTAGTTCTCCATAAAAGCTATCATTTGTAGTATCATCAAACTTTGGCCAAAACACCTTTCTCTTCATGTGTATATCTTAAATAATTTTAAACCACTAATTTTTAAGGTAATTTTTAAATTTACGCTTGTGCAAAAAGCTTCTTCATGTGATGTAGTTTAAATTAACTATATTGAGGATAAGGTTTTGATTTAAAACTACTAGTGGGATTTATATCACCAGCCCTTGGTCTTAAAACCTTATTTTCCACACTTCAATCCCCACACAAAACCATGCAATGTTAGACCCACTTGGTTTTATCTTCCTCACCTCCCTCTCTAGTTTTGGTATGACCTTTGATTCAGGGTGATAGGAAATACCCTACTAGAGTATCTACTAGATGACCATGACACTTCACTTTCCCACACTACTTTGGCCAGAATAATAGTTAACATAGACATTTCTAAGAACTAACATATAAATATTTCTCTCAAAGTTTTAGATCATTTTTTCACCTAAACCCTTGACTATGAAGGGTTTTATTTTTGTTAATGGTTTTGTTTTGAGACAGGACATTTATCCTTCGAATCTAAAAATATAATGAGAAATAAGGACACATCCTGGTCAGAAGAATCCAATACAATAACCTCACCATGAAAGGGGGTGAGTCAAGTTGTTTAGGATCTAAATATTCTTAACAAGATCTCAAACTCCTTATTCCAAATGAAACACTTCTAGTTGAGGAGAACACCCATGGAGGTAAATGCCCTGATCAACAATATCTCTATGGAATTAGGTTTATATTCAAGCCAAATTAAACTAGTAATTCCCCTCTCCCTTGATTGAAAATGAGAAGGTAAATTATATTGGACTCTAGATAGCATAAATAAGAAACTAAGTCATAATAAAGGCCCTACCACTCACAAATGGCAAGTGGTGAGAGATGCTCGAGATTTGTAAAAGATTTATGGAAAGTTAGTAAAAACTAGTGGTTTTTTGCTGACTCTTATTCTTAAACCAAAGACAAGTGTTATTTTCATCAATTTTAATTACATGACAAGTTGGTTCTTTGTTGGTTCATTATTTTTTGTCAAAATATTCTAGTGTGTTTATCTTGTTGCTCGCATTGCTCTCCACTAGTAGATGCATCTATTTTGAGCATTAATTGTTATTTTATATTTATATAATTTTAAAAAGTATTAGGGGCCTTTAAAAAATAATTTTAACCCTATCTAATAAATAAGGTATAAATAATACAATACAAGAAACCAAGAGGGAAAAATTCAACAAAACTAAGTAGTTAAAAAAATATATCATACCATCGTATAAGCACTAGCTTTTATACCCCAAATGACTTTTTTTTTGTATATATGAAACTATATCAAAATATAATGTAACCCTTATGTATTTAAATTTTTTGGATTTTTATTAAATAAAATGCACCATGCCATCCATGTCAGAAATTAAGATTCGCCAAGATGAACTTGCTAAATAATACCATTTCTATTAGAAAACTAATTCTATCCAAGATGAACTTGATGAACATGTTGAAAACTTAAATAGTCATTAAAAAAGTCCTTTTTCATAATATAAATTTGTTTAATGGTGGAATTATTATTTTAAAATTAATTATATCCAAGATAGACTTGTTGAACCATGCCATTTGTGTTGTAATGTTTTAAAATCCAATATTAAATGACTACAGTAGTACCATTATAGATGAAAATTTGATGTTATAAAATCCATTTTCATGGAAAATATTAAGTGTTTAGTTTTTTTCTCCACTTTAATCTATTAAATTATGTCATTCATTTTCAAAAAAATTATTCCTTCCAAGATGAACTTGTTGAATCATGTCATTGGTGGTGCCAAAACTATTTTATCTAGTATGAAATTGGTGTTATAATTATATTTTAAATGAAAATATGATGATGAACACTCAACATCCAAATAAATATTTAAGTGATTAGTTTCATTCTATACCATTATATGAAATTTTTTGACATGCTTATGATGTTTCTTCCCAAATCTTATACATGAAAACAATTCAATATATAACATCAATAATAGTAATTATGTTACAATCGTTTTATAATTATAACATGTTATCAACAAAGGTTTCATCTTCTTGTTTCCCATATAAAGTAATAAAAATATGAAGATATCAATTTCATAAAAAAAATATAGCGCAAGCATTGTTTACATTCAAAAACTAAAAATTTAGAATTAGTCTAATAAAAGTACAAGTAATAAATAAGGAAACATGAAAGTAGTAGGATCTAATTTAAAAATTATGAGTGAGTTTTATTTTTATGGTCTATTACCAGGACAAAATAAAAAAATGTAGATATGATATTATAGTGTTTTTATTAATGTTTATAGTTAAATTATGCATATTTAGAGTTTAATTAGGATTTTTATACATTATTTTTAGGGTTTATTTAATGTTTAGTTAGGGTTTCCACATAATACTATTCTAATTTATTTATAGTTTTCTTATAGGATTATAAACAATAATTTTAGGGTAAATTTATGGTTCAACCAGGGCTTATAAATATACTATAGGGTTTATACACATTAATAATAAGAATATTTTGTAGTTTAGTTAGGTTTCTTGCACCACTAAATTATTTTGTATGGTTTGGGTTTAGGGTTAAATTTTACATTTATGTTATGATTTATTTATAGATTAAATAGGATTTTTCACCATTTCATTTTTGTCTAAATACAGATCATTATTTTAGGTTTTTCACTATTTAGATATTATCTAAATATTCACCATTCTATTAAGGTTTGAAAACCTTTAAAAAAATTAAATATCCAATTATTTAAATTGATTCAATACACATTTATAATTTTTTATAAATATGGGGTAAAATTAAAAAATGAGAACAAGACATGGAAATTAGAACTTTATAAAGGTAAATGAAATTATAAATCAACCCAAATTAATTTATATTAAATAACCTAAAACATCATACAATTCTTAAAAATAGATAATGATCAATAAAAAAAACATTTGTACAACCTCTTGACCATGAAGGGTTACCTTTCAGTTCCTGTAGAGGTTTCTAAATAGGGTATTTAGTTAATGATTTCTTAACTATCAAATCCAAAAAGGAAAAATTGTGGTTGAAAAATTATGGTGTAGAACATTCTATAGTTTAAGCTTCCATTGTGAGTGAGGATGAGTGTATAGTCCCAAATTCAACAATTTTTTACAAGGGATGGAGGAAATATAAACTAATAAAGTAGAACCAAATTTGATGGAAAATGAAGAATGAAGAAATTAGGGAGAGATTTCTTTGAATTCAATTATGAAAAAAAATATTGGAGGAAATGCATTCAAGGGAAGATGGGGCTCGAAGTTCTACGATAAATGTTGATGGAAGAGAAGATTTGGTAGTTAAAATATATATCTATGGAAAAATCTTGATAGATCCATTGATGACCTATAAATCAAGGGAAAATATCAAAATATCTATCCCCATCCTACCAAATTGTGAGGAGGGGGAGACTGAAAAATTGTGAGGAAAATAATAGAGGTAAAAGAAAAAAGGATTTGAAACGTATAACCATCTCTCTTAGATATAGAAAACTAAAATTTATGAGAGATATTTGTAGTAGTAGGGAAAATTTTTGATTTGGTTTAAGGTACCAGTAATTTTTGAAGATGTTAGATTTTGAGGCCCTATTTATTCTACTTTTTATAGATTTAATGGTTATGTTTGAGGTTTTTCACTGATGTAATTATTTAATTTATATTTTAGGCCTTTACAACTAGTTTATTTTCCATGGTTAGGTCCTTGGTTCGAAAAAACATCTATTTACCAATAAAAAAATAGTGGTAAAGTTATTTTCTTCATAAACTATCTTCTATTTTGAGTCATAATAACCAAAACTCCCAAATTAAAACATGTTAATTATGCCACAATGGTAATTATTATAGTAAAAGTAAAAATCCTTATATTTTATTTTTCAATTCTTAATTTTTCTATTGAGGTATTCAAAATATGTTAGGAATATTGACCACAACCCAAATGGCTGGCTGGAGGGAAAAATTACTAACATAAAATATTAACTATAGAACCATGCTTAGATTAATTTTTGATATTTTCAAAAATTCATACTACCACATGATAATTATGTTATGTTAGTTATGTTATCTACATTTGGTGCTTCTTTTCCATGCTCCATATACCTATATACATAAATTATAAAACAATGTTATATTTAACAAAATGGAAATGATCGATGTTGGTTTTGAGAAGTTGACTACAAAGTGTTTTAGTTTCCCCATAAATTTATACCCTTTATTAAAATACCATTGAAAGTATCACTGAATAAACTCTTACCCCTTCAAATATTCATCATAATCTATCTTTGAAATTTATGTATCTTACTTGATACTCTTATTAAAATACATTATTTTATGGACAATAAATCGTACCATGGATTTGTTTATTGATGTCTCAATAATCATAATTACTTATAGAAAAAATATATGAAAAATTAGTTAAAACATTTTATTATTATTATTATTATTATTATTATTATTATTATTATTATTATTATTATTATTATATATAAAGTTGCCTCTTATGATTTAAATATTATTTTTTTAAAAATGATTTAAAAATTTGAATATGGACTTTGGAATAATTTAAGACATTTTGATAACTCAATTTAGAATCTTAGAACTATTATAAGATTTATAGTTTATTATTAATAATATATATATATATATATCCATAGTTAAAAAATCCATTTTATGAGCTCTACACACTATTAAAATTTAAAAGAGAATTATAGGTTGATAATTAATAATAAAATTTACATTGAATATAGAAATTAACTAAACATACTTAGAATCTTCATTAATGTTTTTAAATTCTAATTTTTTTTGTAGATAAATCAATTAAATTGATATAGATCATTTTTTTGTAGATAAATCAATTAAATTGAATTAATCCATGTGATGGTTACATATAAGATTAGTTTATTTGCATGAAATTGATTTTGATTTTTATCTTTAGATAGATTTAGAATAATCTATTTATTTAATAAAAACATGTTTTCATGAAATTTTATAAATTCATTTTATTAAATCAATTTTTATTTAGGACAATGAGAATAAGAAATAGAAGTAGAAAATCAATAAAATTAGTTTCATAGTCTAAATTATTGATGTTGCATTTGGAATTATAGTTTTGAGTTATTTATTTGTATTTATGTCTTTACTAACAAATCATGCCTTTAATTTATGAAAAATATTCATATGGTATCAATGCAAGGCTTGGGTTCTATTTTTTTAATTTTATATCTTTCCAACAATCCATCATGTCAAAATTTAAATCTCTTCTCTTTCCAAAATTTAGTGAAAATTACTATGATTATTAAATAATAAATATAATGAATATTTTTAGAGGAAAATATTTGTGGGAGGTTGTAAAAAATGGTTACGAGGAGCCAACTAATCAGGCCACTATACCTAATGATAGACAAGTGAAGAAGGAATCTAAGAAGAAGAAATCACAAGATTTATTTCATATTAAAAAAATATAGAATTGAGAATATTTCCAAGAATTGAAGGTCAAAGGACAGCTTAGGATGCCTAGAAGACTCTATATAAAATTTTACTAAGGTAGTGAAAAAGTCAAAGTGGTTAGGTTGTAAACTTTGAATAGAGAATTTGAGAATTTAAGAATGCAATAAGTTAAAAGTGTGAATTATTTCTATGTAATATTATATTATGTGGTTAATAATATGAATAATCTTAGATAAATTTTGAACCAAAATGTTGTGGTGAAAAGGGTGTTAAGGTCTCTAAAACCAAGGTGGAATCATACTCCCATCATCATTTAAGTGAGAAATATTTTGAATAGTCTTGAGTTGGATCACCTAGTTGAATCTCTTACGTCCCATCAAGAAATAATAAGAGACATATTTTAAGTATGAGATGAAAAATATTTTTCCCCAAAACAAAAGACAAAAAATAGTGAAGGTACCAATAATAGAAATAAAATAAACCAAGTACAAGGCAAAGATGAAAAATGAAATAACCAAGGAAAAGGAAAAGAAATGAATCATAATTATTGAAGAGAAATCAAGAGGACGAAGATGTGTTTTAAATTACAATAGGAAGAGGTAGAGTAAAATTTGATAAGAAAAAATATTCAATGTTATTATTTACACATATATTATCACTTTGAATGTGGATGTAGATTAAAAGTAGAAAATGAAGGGAGAAATGTTAATTATGGTAATGATAATAAGGATATTTGTCCATATATTTTATTTATTTCATATGAAAAATGTGAAAAAATATCATAAAGAGGTTTGTTACCTATATTTAGGTTGTTAAAATCACATGTTGGTGAAGAATGAGTTGTTTTCTATAATGGACATAAGTTTAAAAAACAATGGCAAACTTGGTGATGACAAATATTTAGGGGTTATAGTGAAAGGAACTATTATGTTCTTAATTTTCACCCATAGTGGGGATTATTTAGGATCCCTCCAATTAAGCCACAAAATTGGAACAACCCTTGGCTATGGGTATCTTATTGTGGGGTTTAACCTATAGATAAGGATGGGTTGCTCTTAATGGATTACCTAGATTAATTCTTCCTCTAGGAAAAGGGATAGAGAGGGGATAAAGGGTTATTAACAAAGCTAAAATCTGAAGGAATAAATTTAAATTAGAACTCACATAATCATGAAATAAACACCAATGAATTATAAGATAATTTTAGCTCATATAATATCACAAACTTGCTAATTGCATAAGTTTTTTGTAAATTAGGCTCACTAAATACTGAATGAAAACATAAAGGAATTCTAAGATATAGGAGAAAAAGGGGATAGAAAGAGATAGAGAGAGTGAAACAAAAATAAAAAAATGTGCTACAACCAATTTCATGGAATCCCAACCACCTTTCGATTCATTAACATTAATCCTACCTCCTAATTAACCGTTAAATAGCTCTAAATGGTCTTCAATCCATTTCATTAGCTTAGAAACATACTAAAAGACAAGAACTTGTTGAATTTGATGAGTCATGATCCATTACATATGGGAAAGTCCACAAAGACGTTTGAAACTTCAATGAATTCTCCACTTGCGCTTCTTAACTTTTAAAATCTCCATTTTATTAATGATTTTTTTATAACATGATTCATCTAGATATCTCCTTTACATTATCAAACAATCACTTGAACTTATTCATCTAATGTCCCTTTAGAACATATTTTTTAGAATCAACTAATTTTTTTTCATATATTCATATTTTTATTGAATATCCAAAGGATACCTAGTCTCTTGATCATGAACAAGACATAAATTTTAAGTCTGAGATATTTTTAGAGGTTTAACTAAGCTTTATTAGAGTCCTAAAATTCTATAGTGTTTGTTGTTGTAACCAAGATCACATTTTGAACTTGCATTTATACGTTTCCCTATATGGGTGGAAAAATCTTTTGATCTAACATGTCTACATATGTGGCATGTCCTCAGGCTACTTATTTTATTTTAAACCCTAGCCATTATCACCTCAGACACATCTCCTCATCTTATGCCCCTTATAACCTAATCCAATGTGTTCTATTGATACTCTTAGGAGTATCCTAGCTTTGACCTTCATCATTGCCATTTATATGTGATTTACTTTTTAGATTGTGCCACCTAGAAGCACCACATTGATATTTATCTTAGCTATGGAAATTGTGTCACTTGGCTTCCTTTTATGCCCCCTATGGACCCTACTGTCAATCTCCATTTGGTTGATGTGATTACACCACTTGGTAGTCTCATGTGAAATCTAGCTTAAGGAGTTTTTAACCTTGATTTGTACCATTGATCTTCTCCTACATGATTAAATGTACTCCATCAATCTCTAATCTATAAAATCTAATGTGGATCATTGATATTCATTCGATCATTATAATTAGACATGGATCATTGATTTATTTTAAACTCATCATGATTGAGACATTTATCACGTTCATATTCATCCTTAGGATCTTCAAACCTTTTGACCTCAATCTCACCAGTGATCTTTAACTATGTGATTAAGTGTGCATTGTAGATTTACCTGACTTGTTGACTTCATGAGATCAACCACATTCCATTGATATTGGTTATAAGCTTCCAAGATCATGCCATTTGATAGCTCTACATTTAACTTGAAACTTGTTAAATATTTTTAAATCTAAATGGCTATTTCTTATGGCCTTAACTTGACATTCACAGGGGTGTCCCATACTACTAGATCATTTTTAAGGCATATACTTGGCTCGAACTTGTGAATTTTTTTACTTGAATAAACTAGGTAGGTCATGACTGAACTTAGACCTTTGAAGGTCACCATTTATGAATTTAGCTCATTGTTTTATCTGTGAAAACCGATTCCTTTATTGGTTTTTTATATGGTTGCACTCATTGAGAAAAGACAAATGAGCTAAAAACCATGAAGGGAGTAATTCCTTCCCTTGATATAGAAACCATGGTTTTAGTTGAATATTCTCAAGTTATATGAGCAAAATATTATTATGTTAGCCAATTTTGGCTAACATTTCTAATGACTCAACTGGGAACCATGCCTATTATGCTTGAGAACTAGAGTAGTTACCTTGTCTGATCCATTGGACATATGGTGTCAAAAGTATTTCGTCCCCACTAATATGAGATAATATAAGGTTTTCATTTTCTAAAAAAATCCTTAAAGTAAAAATGATGAAAATAAATAAAATAAAACTATGTCTACCACATGAATGACACCACTTCAATCTATTCCTCCATAGTCAAAAGGTTCAAGATCTTCGACTGTACCACACTCTACCTCTATTACATAACCTAGAGATACTTGTAAATGTAAAGTACCTAATAGAAAATGATCCCCATGTCCTCATTAATTTAAAATTGGCATCCAATATTTTTGGTTAGATGATCTATGTGTTCCCCATATCACACTTAACTATGATCTTCTTGAATTAGGAGTAAATGAGCATCAAGTGTATGAGATCATGCTTGTTGATATGGTTGGTGACTTGCATGGGGAAAAAAAGATAATTATTACTTCTTTTAGAAATTTGTGAGCACTATAGAGGTATGAAATAAGGTTCCATCACACTTGTGGGTGGATTTTACCATTTTTCCATATTATATCATAGTGGAAATGATCACAAATGAAGAAAATTTGCACAAGATTTTTAAGGGCCCTCACTACTGGCCCACTACCACCTTATCATGTACATCCTAGTATTTCTTATTCTTTGGTAGATAGTCCTCCAAAAACTATCACATCAAGGAAGAACACACTATGTCATCCTTAATAACTTTATGACATCAGTGAGATGTTTCTTGGACCAAGAATTCCTATGAAATATCTAGATTTAGTTCCAATGCAATCTATAGTACAACCCCAACTAAGAGAGTCTTATCCAAAACCTAAGGCATCTTATCAAGAAGTGACATGTTTATAAAGTATAGGTTTAGGCACAAACACTTATCCCCTCCTCATCTCCTTTTGAACATCTTTTTCCTCATTCTAAGTAAGTTTTTATTGACCAACCCACTATTGAGGAAGAATATATAGCCTATAAGTAAGCCTAGTGAGATACCAAATGTAGAGTGTACTAGGAAGAAAAGTAAAAAGACAAAGCAGAGATGAATCAAATGAAAGATGCAACATAATGTATACTATTAAAGCAATAAATACAACCTCAAATTGCTAGAATCAAAGCCCAAGTAGCACAAATAAATCTAAAAATGAATAATATAGGTAGGAGGAACTGCATGAACAAAGATACATGAATCTTGTGAACATAGGATTACAATAGGGAATATTAGTATGGTGTTACTGAATGAAATCAAATATAATCAAAGAACACGCTAAGCTAACACCCTAAGCCTATCTTAAGGGGCGACCATAACCAAATGAGAAACATAATTATAATGCAAAGAGAAATAAATCCTTGTCCTTCCATGGATGCTCCAAATATCTTGTTGAAGTGGTTTTCTTGGCTTGTGCTCAATGATTCTTCATCTAAGGAGGCTTGGCTATCTCCTTTTATCCTTGGCACCTTTATGATGTCTTTGGATTTAGCTTGGCTCAAAAAAATTGGATTATAACACTTTTTGCAATGGATTTTGGAATTATTTATGCATTATAGCTTTGCATTATACATGTTTAAAAATGATGTTCATGGTTCTTCTATTTATAGATTTTCAATATGGTTCAAAATTAACCATGACCATCCATCTCAAGATCAAGATGTGTGTCCATTAATGAATCAATTTTTTTAATTAAATTTATAAATATCCCCCATAAATATTTGGGATATATGGGCATTTAAGAGGCATGGAGGGTCTTAATGAGGCATGGGAGGCTTAACCTTGAAATTTTATGCATTTATGGCCTAGGGATGTCTTCCAAATAAATGATGTCATTTGATGATGTGGATATTTAATATTCATTTCTAAAAATAAATATTCAAAAATCTCCATGGAATTATTAATTAAGATCATGATTTGAATTAATTATCTTTAATCATGATTAGTCACTTTGGTGCAAATTTTTGCCCTTTGGTGCACAAATTAATCATAGTGGTGAAAATGTCTCATTTTTGGCTCAAAATTTAATTAGATTAGAATTAAGATGAAATTTTAGATGTGTTGGATTCATTATCCCATTTAGGATATTTTTGATAAAAAATAACAAAGGCACATGTCTTGTCCTTTACATTTGGTAGAAAAATCAATCCATAGCACCAATGTGCAAAAATGTCATTTTAATTTGAAATGATTTGATCAAAGTTAACTATCTCATAAATTAAATTTACCTATTTAATGATACCCTAGCCAAAATAGACACTTGAATATATCAATTTCAATTCATTTAATGCATTTTAGTATTTTTAGGCCAAATTGTGCATTTTGGTAAGAATTGGTCAAAAGCCCAGGTAAAGGTCATCAGTGACCATTTTTAGGTCTCTATAGTTTGCCCATATTTGGGAAGGCATTGTAAGTAATAGTAAAAATAACATATTCCCTAATAATTAAAATTTCTTATATGCTTATAATTGCAATGATGATTAAGTAATTGTATGATGCCCCCTCGAGGGAATGGGTGACACAAGTAGGTTGGCAAACAGTCCGTTGAAAATAAAGAAGTTAAATGAGGGGATCAAATGAAGGAAGATGATGAAGTGAGAACACAATTATTTGGAAAAAGTATTCTAAAGTCACTAATAATGCAAGTGGGGGAATGTAAAATGGTTTTCCCAAAGTTGGTTATAAGCATCATACCTAATAGTGGAAATGTGGTATGATAACCTAGTGATTTACTCAAATGTGGTTATAATCATTGAGAAGATTGAGCTGCCCCAGTTAGGATAGACAAACAAGAAAAAAACATGCCCTTATTTGGACAAAAAGAATAAAAATTGGTGATAACACAATGATTTTCCCAAAGGTGGATATAATCATTGAGAAATATATGTGGGAAGGTGTGCAATGATTTGTCCATAGATTGTTATAATTAGTGGACCTTGATTATGGAAAACATGATTGATTGGTTGATGATGATTGTAACTTAACATAGAGGGTAATGATGAATTAGAACAACCTACTAGTATGGGGATGCTCATTAGAATTAATAAAGGTTGAAATTATTTCATGGTTAATTACTCTATTTAGGATATGATTGGGATACTGATGCTGAGGAGATGTTGATACCACCCATGATGACTAGACTCATTGAATCTTATTTTTGTTATAGCACTTGATGGTGGGCATCATGATAGAACAAAATGAAGACTGGCCTAAAATATGCATAATGATTGACTCCTATGATCCAATACTTAATATAAAATAATTCACCAATGAGTAAAACCATGATGACAATGTAAACATATGAATATAGATGGATTCAAGTGTAAATGTGCAAAAAATCACCTAATGACTCAATAAAGACTAAATCAAGGTGATAGTGTTGAAATAAAACAAACAAGCACATAAACAATAAATAAACAAATAAGCAAGGAAACAAGTATAGAGATAAATAGAAGTTAATCCTAATGTTAGTACAAATCACATGAGCTAAACAAGACAAACATTACCCATAGAAAATAATTGATAACTTAACAAACAAACATGATTGGGTAATATAAAAAAAGTAAGGGGTGGTCGAGTTATTTCCATATGCACTAGGTAAGTAGATGTTGCCTACATAGTTCTATGGATGTAATATCTACCAAAAACTTTAGGCCACGCGTATTTATCTTAGGGAATGGGAAGAGAATGATAATGAATGAAAAAAATCATGATGGATGAGATATGAAAATAGGAATGAACTCATAAAATGGAAACATCATGAGAGGAAAAGGCTAAAAGGGACGGGGAAAAAATGTGATAAGTTATTTTCTTGGGACTTAGTAAGGGTTTCCAAAATCCTTAAGGCTAAAAAGTGGTCAATGTTTTTGTTTTATTGTAATGATTTTACAAATTTTTTTTGAATATTAGAGTATCCAAAGTCAATCAAGAATGATGATACACTAAATGGTTAAATCTCACAAAATAACAAGAGCATTGCTTAAGATGCTTGTAAAAAAATGAGAGCATGGCTTAGGTTGCTCACAAAACAGTGAGAGTATGGCTTAGGTTGCTCATAAAAATAGTGAGAATGTCACTTAGGCTGACTGAGCTAACCTTCAAAAGTATTGAGTGCTACCTAAATGGTCCCAGCATGGTACCTCAAGTCACTATAGTTCTACCCACATAAAATGTGACAAAAAACCAACTAAGTCCCAACAAGTTCACAAGTTTGTAAAATGGTGAGTGAAATGAAAATAAAAATGGAAATTGATGCTGTAATGCATGATAAATAAATGTTGCCCCTAGTTTTCCCATAGGTGATTATAACTAAGATGCAATATATTAGATCAATGATACTAATTTTCCCATAGATTATTATAATTAATTTTAAGACCGATGAACACTAATTTAGCCATAGGCAGTTATAATTATGATCACATAAATAAACTCGATATAGTATGGAGAATGAAATATATCTTTCTAGATAAACTGACACACTACTTTTATTGAATGTCATTTAAACATGTTTTTGATAAGAGTTAAATCTTGCTCGAAATCCCCTCATAAAAAGTGTAGGAAGAACCAAAGGAACCAAGATCAAAATAGGATTGAGTAGACTGAATATAAATAAGCTTTGTTCTAGATACGAATGAAATGGTAGGATAGAATGGTCTTGCTTTAGGATGATGATTATTTCTTATAGATTGGATAAAATGGTAAAATGGACGTCCCCAAGTGGTAAGGGGTCAATGGTAAGATGTATAACAATGGAAAATAGATATGGCAATTTTAAATGGTATGGTACATGTTTTTGGCCTAGGTGATTATTGGTTTTTGATTCTATTATTCTTATTGATGTAGAGAATCACATCTTAATCAACAAATGATACAAACTAAATAATTGATCATGTTAATTGATATCCCACACTAATCTAAATAGTTACTTTATCAATAACTGCATGTAGATTTAGTTGTTAGGAATGATTTTGTGATATTCATTGGTCATTGATTATGATTCCTTAAAGCATCAAGACAAGGTGTATTTATAGCCTCTACAAAGGAAACTATGGACATGGATGGTAAATAGGGGTAAAGAATGGATGATAGGTTTATTTGTGAAATGGAATGGAAGATGATAATATAATGTGTAATTATTGGTAAACAAATGAATATTGGGACTTTCAGTCACACATAATGTTGATGATGATGAATTCAACATAAACTTAGATGTGTCAAGGCCGAAAACTTATTATTTTGATAGGACCACCATATTTTTATATTATTTCAGCTTGAGAGTAAATACCATCTAATTGGGCTATAGATTGGAAGTTATTTTGATTTGATTTTGAATAATGCCTTCATTAACCAGTGATGGAATTTTATGCTTAGCTATTGGTACCTCAATGAGGTTTTCACCAATGAAGTTGTCTTGATTGTCCTATAGTTCCTACAACAAGGTTTCACTAATGAATTTATAATTTTGACCTTGATTGTCTTCTATCACTTTTTAAAAAGTTTCACTAAAAGATGTTGAGTCTAAACTTTGTGTTTCCCCTAGCACCTCTAAAAATATTTCACTAAGAGAGTGTTTCTACTACATGAATGTGGTCTTGGCCTCCTTTCTCTTCTTCAAATTCTATGTTACCATGGATGTAGTTCAATAATGTGTGATACTAACAGTCCCAATCAACACTTGTGGGAGATAGAATATCAATAATATGGATATGTTTGTTAGTTGTAATAGAATGTGGAACTATAATGGAATGGGTGTTGGTAGCACAACCCTTATACAAGATACTAAGATAAATTATGGTGATGCTAAAGTAATCATCCTCAAAAACTATATAAGAATCACAAATGTATTCAAATTGATCTACAAGAAATACGTAACCAATATTATAATAGTCATGAATGTATTTTGTTTCTAAATTTAATTTTGGCTCAAAGGACTCTAAATCTAATGCTAAAACCAATATTCATTATGATTCTGATGCTAAATTAGATGTTTATTCAATAATATAACCTAACTCCAACATTAATTCTTTATCTGATGGGTACTCTGTTACAATGATGTCTTGTTAAATGCTTGGTATTAGACAAGTAATGGCTTGTGATGGCATAAAAGGATCGATAAATTATAGTTTATGAAAGTGAGACTCTTTAATGTTAGGATAAAAGTCAAGAGACAACTCCTTAAATACTTGGGTATCAAATGGAGGACATTAAAACATAGGCATATGGTTGAGGTAATGATTTGCCCAAAGTTGGTTATAATCATTAGGAAGTGACTCAATAAATATTGGCTCATCAGAGCGAGACTTCTTAATAATTTGTATAGTATTGAATGGTGATTCATCATAGGTTTAATAATAATGAATTATTTATTCAAAAAAATCTTGGATTGGTTTGTTCTCTTAGCCTTGATTTCTAATGAGTTGGAAAATACCAGTTTTGAACACAGCTTTATCTTCGAATGATTAGATTGGCTGAGGTTTTGATTGGATTGGTACTAGATGATGAATGGATTATGGTTAGATAATGGTAAGATATTAGGGAGTATGATTTCTCACATGAACCAAAATATTAAGTCCTAAAATGGTAACAATACTGAAGTGTGAAGCTTGATTGCTTGCACGAGCTAAAAGTTGAGGTCCTAATATGGAACTGGTATTTCTTTAATGTGGTCCTAGAATAGAAATAGTATGATGTGGTTGATATTGATTAATCACATAAGCCAAAGCATCCAATTCCTCCTCATAAACCATATCATCCTAGTTGATAACTTTATTTGGATTTTGTGGATTTTGAATATGTTCCCCATATGGATTTTTGTAGGGAGAATAATAAACTTCCTTCAAATATCTCTCTGTAGGGGTTTTTAGTTGGATTTTGTGTGACCATTCTATCATAATTTATAATTTACATGACTCTACCATAATTCTAGCTAGACATATCCATATAAATAATGAAATATCCAAAATAAAAGGCTTAGAGTTTTGTAAACTCTAAAAAATATGTCCAAAGGACAAATGGTTCAAACTTGGTCAAAAGATGGATTTTTTTCTCCAAAATGGTTTGAAAGTGGAAATGTATTTCCAAAATGGTTTTTTTATCCAAAACTCAAAAATTTTAATTGATATATATTTCAAAAACACAAAAAATAACATAGTAATAATGAATTCTTGGAGAAGAGATGTTTTATTACTCAAGATCACAATACAACTATATGCTTATCTCTAGAAAGGGATGTATAATTTCCATTCCAAGTTACATATTCATTTATACACATTTTTAAATTATGAGGAGGATGTGGAAGGTCACCAATATTCATATAGATTATGTGGTTTGACTTCCACGATTTAAAATAATAGAGAATTCATGGAATTACTATTTTTAGAAACTTACTATTTATAGAATCCACTACTAAAATTAAATTTTGGGGCACTTCCATTGGGTGTTATAGGGCCAAAATCCATTGATAAAATTATCCATGCTATCTGACCACATTCTCCTCATTCTTATCTTTCTAATGGTTCAAATGGTGAGTCAATTGGAGCTACGGTGCAAAAGTTATGGCTCCCAAAAGTATCATCATCAATTGGGGTTGAACCATCACCTAAATTGTCACTTGAATTGTTTCCCAAATCATTCATCCCTCATTGAGAAGCAATGGGATCAATTGTGTCAATATTACTCTTTATGTGTTGAAGTTGTGTCCTAATTTGATTCTATATGAGCCACTCACCTTTGTGGCTAAGATGGCCCCTTTTGACCAATTAATAAAGTGGAATAGAGCGTCCTCTTGTTGTCTTAATCAAGGTGTCCACAATCTGATCCTCCTCCACTGGAGAAAAAATATATAGATTAAGCTTATCAATGTCTACTTGTTCTTTTATTATTGAAGTTTCAAACATGGGTGGATGATATGGTTTTAGGAGCTCCACATTGAATATTAGATGTAGACCAAGGATGGTAGGTTCAACTCAAAATCATTTTATCCAACCTTTCTAGTGATGTTTTAGGGACCATATCAAAAAGGCCAATTTTTTTCATATGGGCCTGCAAGTCATTTATTATTAAGTTACAACTAAACCTTGTCACCCAAAACAAAATGGTGTACAATCCTATGTTTATCATGCCTTGCTTATACTTTTGATTCATCTTCTCCAAAGATGTCATTAACTTGATGTTGGATGTGTTGCATTTTTTCAATGAACTTTTTGCTTTTGCTGCCTCAAATATTCCATGACGTGTGTATTTCATGGTGGAAAATGGAATGGTTATATCAGTTGGTGTCATGGGTTGGAACCCAAAGCATACATGGAATGGATTATGCTTGGTCAAGATAAGCAAGGCTTGATTGTATCCATGTTGTATGAAAAGAATCCCCTCATCCCATGTGCAAAGATGTTTGAAGTAAACATCTAAATCATGTGAAAAATCAAGTAATTCACCACCTTTATCTAGCCATCAGTTTTTGGATGGAAGGATATGAACTTCGTTAGCTTGATATCCATCATCTTCCATAGAGTGGACCAGAAGATGCTTACGAAGCTACAATCTCAATCTGAGACAATGGACTTGTAAAGACCAAAATGGAGCCATACATGACTACAATATAGTTGAATAGTTTCTTTAGCAGATATATTTTTCTTACAACAAATCATGATAGCCATTTTTTAAAAATGATCAAATACAACAAAAATATATTCCTTGTCATGTTTTAAAGTGGGAAAACCTGAGAGAAAATCCATTGAGATAGATTCCCAAGGCCTGGTTGATTCTAGTAATGGCATGTACAATCCTTGCTTCTTATTTGTTATCTTATCTATCACACATGGACTGCAAGGTTTGAGATACCTTTCCACATTCTTTTACTTATGGGGCTAGTATAAGTGTTTTTGAAGAACTACCAACATATTTTCTACACCAAAGTATCTAGATGTCTTACAAAAATGTGACTCCCATATCATCTTCTGTTGCTCTACAACTAGAACACAGATGTGCCCCATATGATAGAGGACATTATCCTAAAAATATAAATAAGAGACATGTTTACATTTTTGAATCACTTTATATGTATCAGCAAAGGCAAGATCTAATTCATACAATGCACCCCAAGTGGTAGTCTTGTGTTTGCACAGGTCAAGAAGCATTGTGAGTACAATAATTGGTGGGAAGCTTAGACAATCCATATCCATATTTTAGCTCCCCTTTTTTTATTTATTATCATATGGTATTATTGTATATATGTGGCCCACTTTTGGTGCCTCTCATTTCATAGTTTGCTTTATGTCTGGATGAATTCCAATGGTCTGTGGTCAGTGTGGATGATTGTCTCTTTCCCCAAGATGTAGTGTTTCCATTATTTGTGGGCTTGCACTATGGCATAGAGCTCCTTATCATAAATCATATATTTATTGACTATATCATTGAAATTTTAACTATGATATGTAATAGAATGGCCATGTTTCATGATGATAGCTCCCATGACATATTTAGATGCATCTATCATCAACTCAAAAGGTTGATGCAAATATGGAAATGTAAGAATAGGGGCTAAGAAAAGTTTTTTTAAAAAATATTAAAATTCCCTTTGTTTCACTTCAACCAACTAAAATTTTGCTTTAGCTCCTCCTTTATTCACTTGGGTTAGTGACCAAGCAACATGTGAAAATTGAAGAACAAACCTGCAATAAAAATTTATAAGACCCAAAAAGCTAAAAAGTTTTATGAGGGTCCCTGGTGTACGCCATTCTAAAATAACCCAAATATTTTATGGATTAGCATGGACCCCTTCTTCATTCCCAAGGTACTTGGGCTACTGAATTATTTTCATCTTGAATGTGCATTTGTCAAGATTTTTATATAACTTGTGCTCCTAATGATTTTGAAGCACCTTACAAACATGTTGCATATTTTCCTCCCATGTTCTATTATAGATGACTGTGTCATCTAGGTAAACAACCATGAATGAGTTGGTGAATGGTCATAAGATGTCATCCATAATCTTCATGAAGGTTGCAAGTTTGTTAGTTAAGCCAAAAGGCATAACCAACCATTCGAAGATCCCCTCCTTAGATTTGAATACAATCTTCCATACATTGGTGGGATCGATGGGAATTTGGTGATATCTATATTTTAGATCAGTTTTGGTGAATAAATTTGCATGATAGATTTGGTCCAGTAGGTCATCAATCTTAGGGAGGGGGTAGCGATTCTTCATAGTGATTTTATTTAGGGCTCGATAGTCAATGCAAAGCCTCCAAGTTCCATATTTCTTTTATACCAAGATAATTTAGCTGCCACAAGGTGAAGATCTTGGCTTGATGTGACCCTTTTAGATCAATTCTTGAATATGTCTTTTTATCTCATCATTCTCTAAAATTGATGTACAATACACAAGATTGTCAGGAAAAGGTGATCCTAGGATCAAATCAATATAATATTTTACCTAGAAATGTATTAGAACTCCTGTGGGTGACTTGAATAAGTCATAATATTCTCCTAGGATTTTTTACATCTCTTTCTATTTTTGTGTTGATTGTGTAGTTAGGACTGCAACATCAGCCTTCTTATATTTCTATTGTTTAACCACCATGAGATTGAATTTATTTGTCTTCTCCACCAATCTCTTACATTGCTTAGCACTGATCAGGGAGATAGATGTGGAAGGTGGTACCTCTGGTACCCTATAGCACTATGTTCCATGAGTGAGGGTGATTCTTTAGGTTCATGATTCATTGATGCCATATTGATCATATATAAATGACTGACCAAGGGTTACAACACAAACATCTATATTGACCACATCACACATGATTTCATCTTGGAAAATTTTTATTTCATATGAAAGAAAACACAGATGGGTGACATAGAGGTCTCTCCCTAGGCTCAACCATCCAATACTATATGGCTTTGGATGAGGCTTCATAGATAGATTTAGAATTTTCACAACTTTAACATAGATTAAATTATTTTGACTCCCACTATCAAGAATGAAATGTAGAGGCTTACCTTTTACCCATAGTTTAGAGTGAAATAATCTTTCCTTGTCATCGGGTCTTTCCTCATGGGTCTGTGATGAAGTGATGATGGCATTAAGATCAACATATATAATCTCTTCTTTGTCCTCTTTGATTGTAGGTTATGTATGAGACAGAGTAGTAGATGTCGAGTATTTTGGATCAAAAAGTAGTGACTTAATGGATTAATATTATTTTTTCGATTGAGTTCTAGCTTTGTGGTAATCACACCATTTTCCATCCTTCCCCTTTAGGGGTTTTTTATATTCAAACTCCTTTTAATAACAATTTAGGCTTCATGTTTAACCTTCCTTATCACTATTCCATTTTGAAGGCTAACTCTTCATATTATTTCTTCGATGCTTCTACTCAATCTTCACTATGAACTTATATGCCTCACCGAGAGTTTCTAAATTGAAGAGTTCCATTTCCCCCCATATGTACCATTGTAGTCCATCATGATATTTGAGATTCTTATGTTTCTCACTTTCTTTGATGCCCAATCTTGTAGATAGAGAATGAAAAATGTCTATGTAATCTTAAACAGATTGGTCCTTACCTTGGTGAATTTGTTACCACTGTATGTATAGATTATCATATGCTCTAATGGGATAGTATTCTTCCTTTACCACTCTGTTAAAATCATCCCAGGTAGGTTCCACCTCAAGGCCAATGTCATCTATATTGAACCTCTTTTTGTACACTTCCCACCAATTTTTCATGGGTAATGATGCTTTCAAAAGAGAAAAAGTGATCTTTTCTCCACCGATGAATTTATTTACATAGAATTAGGAAAATAATTGATCCAACCAATTTTCTATTTCATCATAATTGATTTTTCCTTCAAATATAGGAATATCAAAATTCACCTAAACCTTAAAGGGTGTTGGGGCACTGAAAGGATGTTCCATGGATAAGGAGCTAAGAAGTGCATATGAGGAGCTAGAATTTCCCATCGAGTTATTGGAAATTTTGGCCAAATTATTGCAGCATCTATGCTTATTTATATTGGAGGGCATCATTCACCATTTTCTTTAAAGGATAGGATGTCTTAGTTTCATCTACCATTTTAATTCATTTGGAGTGAATAGGTGGATAAATTAGAACATTTATTATTTTCCACCCAAGCTTCTTGTAGCCTAACCTCATTCTCAGGATCATACACTCTCAAGATAAACCGCTCTGATACCACTAATCCAAAACTCATAAGTTTTGATTGATAGATATTTTAAAAACACAAAAGTAACATAGTAACAACGAATTCTCTAAGAAGAGATGTTTTATTGCTCAAGATCATAGTACAACTATATGCTTATCTCTGGGAAGAGATGTCTAATTTTCATTTTTGGTTACATATTAATTTATACACATTTTTAAAGTCTGAGGAGGGTGTTTAAGGTCACCAATATCAAGGGATACTAAGTGTTTTTACTTCCATGATTTAAAACAATACAAAATTCAAGGAAATACTATTTTTAAAAACTTACTATTTTTAGACTACACTATTAAAATTGAATTTTAGAGCACTTTTATTAGGTTTTTAGGGCTAAAAAACTATTAATAAAATCTCAATTCCATCTCACCACTTTCTCATTCTTATTATTCCAATGGTTTAAACAACAAGTCAATTGGAGATACGATGTAAAAGTTATGGATCCTAGAAGTTTCATCATTAATTAGGGTATAATCGTCACCTGAATTGTCAACTAAATTATTGCCCAGGTCATTTTTATAAGACTTAAAATAAAATAGTCTAACATCACATGTCTAACACCTAATTTCATACACATAAAAGGAAAAACATATGAATAAAAACTGGCATGTAAAAATCTAGTTCAAAGTGATTCAAACAAGGTATAAACTAGGAAAATGAGAAGACTTGCTAGGTCTTTTATCCAAACATAGAGTCAAAAGATAGGATCAAATAAGTTGTGCTATGAATTTTAGCCAAAAATAACCAATATTAAGGCTTGAAAAAAAGTATTGATGTGATTTTATTTAATCTAACAAGTTTAGAAATGGCTTTGACATAGACCCAACACATGAAGTCAAACATAAAAAAAATCAATTGGTATAAGGCATATGATAAAATGCACCTCTGGAAAAGGCTATGTTCTCCAAAATAAAAGAATAACTAATTATGAGGATAAGCTCTGTGAACAAACTAGACAAAAGTGAATGGTTTAACTATTCTATAAAAGTGGCTCTCAAAGAAAAGTCGAAATGGTTGTACCTTTAGAGCAACTAGGAATCTATGTAAAAAGGTATATGAAAACAAGTATCAAATTTATTTAAGTAATATAATAATGATAAACTATTCAAAATATGTGATAAGTTCTTTTTTCAAGACTCTACGGTGAAAAAATGGTTCCAACATAATTTTGGTAGCATAACACTACCGTCCTTAACCCAAATGGCATACACACATAAAGTTGAACAACTTTCTAATGAAAAAGTATGCTATCAAATGGACCTAAGACAAAAGGTGAAATAGGATGGATGGCATAAAAAATTAGCCTAAGACTTAAAGTGTGAGAAATACACAAGATGACTTGAGCCCTAACAAATGATGGTAATGATGTTGAGTCTTAGAAAAACCCTAAATTCAAAATGGGAATTGAACTCAAGTTAAAACAAGTCAAGTGCAATGTGGTGAACCCAATTTAACACATCAACCTTTAAAACTTTAAAGATTCCAATTTTAAATTTAAACTATCAATGATTATCTTAAATAAAATGTGGTAAAAGGTCTAGACTCAAATAGGTAGCATAACTATGTTAATTTGAAAGATACAGAACAAAGTGTATAATTATGATTTTGAATAAGGAAAAAAATGTTTTTCACTTGGGTAGTATAACACCTCCTTGTTTAACAAAATTTGGGGATAATGTGTTTAGTTATGTCATTTTTGTTAACACCATGTTTTGACTCCATAAAGAAATCAAGCAATCTAAGACAAAGACAAATTAACTAAGTAATCATCTTAAATCCTAAATGAACAAGGTATGGTAAAGTGGGGTTAACTAAATAATTAATTTTTGATCATTTTAGATGGATCGCATGTCTATCAAATGTCATGTTAAAAAACAAGAAAAACATTATGGCATTTGGGTCTACATCATATGGCTTGTTGTAAAAATGTTTTTTCCTTCTGAAAACCACTACATCTATCACTTGCTCAATGTAGTACGATGTCTAACATGCTCAAACATCCTTGGCTTAACCTCTACTAACAGAGATGGTTTAATAGCTCAAACCATCATCTTTTTTAGGGGATCCCAATTTATATACCCCACCATGACGAGGGGTTTAAGGCAATGTTTGGATATGAAACCCTACATCAAAGCTTCCCTAAATAACTTGTTGGAGCTAATCAATTCCCCCTCATAAGCCAAGATGCATGAGAATAAAAGAAAATTGAAATATATTTGAAAGTTGTTTCTAGGTCACTCTAGCCATGTGGGTCCTTGATGAGATATTTAAAACATCTCTTTCATGCCCTTGACTATGGCACTTTATAATAAATATGGTGATTTTCATCCCAAAAGGTCCCTAAAGGGGATGGATGGGAGAGCATACATGCATGATCTTTCTTTTTGTGAAATAAAACTAATTTAAGAAATGATCTATTGAATACAAACATTTAATATGTGTTCAATCTTAAATACCTTAATTTAAAAGTGTGGTGATGTTATTTTAGCCCCCTAGTTTTAAGTTTTACACTTTGAAAAGAAAACCACACATCTTAATCAATAGAACACCTTAAAAAAATTCTTTTAAGCACTAAATAGATATGCCTAAATCCTTTTAAAGCATCTAAAATAGGTTTAAAATGAGTAATTTAAGCTTAAATGGCTCTTATCTAAGTGGATATTATAAGAAAAATGTCAGTACTTCATTTATTTTTAAAGCATTTTTCTAAATAAAACAAGTACTTTTGAAAAATGATCTCTCAAGTTCACACAATGTAGTCGTATGACTTGATTGTAGAATCCCACTACTCTATAAAATTGTGAATCAGACAAGTAATATATCTATTAAGGTTATTTTAAAATAAAACAAAATATCTCTACTCGATCACATAATCTCATTGTTTAGGTTAACAATCTCGTTATTCTAGTTGAAAATCAAACTATTCAGGTTGACAATCCCGCTACTCCGGTTGACAATCCCATGACTCAAGTTTGAAGAGGTTTTTTGGAATATTTATAGAAATTAAAGTTAAACAAATGACATATTATGAAAATTTAGAAATTACTCATGGTTTTCATTAAAAAATCATCAAAATATAGTCTGGATGACCCCAAACCAAGCTCCAGAAGATGACCTATTATGTACAATACAATATCATGACTCACAGTGCAAACAAATGATTGAATAAGTCATGGGATTATAATTTCATGACTTCAATGTCATAGGATTTCAATACAATTATTGTGGAGTTGAAGGATTGTTATATCATGAATGTGAGTTGTAGGATTGCAGCCTAGAAAAAAAATTCATGACTCCATAGGGGCAAAATTGCTACTTCTAAAAAAATAGACTTTGGGCCAAATTTTTACCTTCCTTACTTCCACACTCCAAGATCCTACATGAAAGGGTTATTAATTTTATTTTAGGTTCTATTTGACCAAATTTGTAATGATAGGTCCCATTAGACAAAGATAAGATTTTAATAGGGGGAGATTAGTATGGTATTAGTGAATGAAATCAAATCCAAACAATAAACACACTAAGCTAATACCCCAAGCCTATCTCAAGGGGGGAGAATATTGACCCAAAAAAATGAGAAACAAAACTATAATTCAAATATAAATAAATCCTTCACCTTCTTTAGATGCTCGAAATAGTTTGTTAAAGTGGCTTGTTTGGCTTGTACTCAATGAGTCTTCATCAAAGGAAGCTCAACTATCTCATCTTCTCCTTGGCACCTTTGTGATGTCTTTGGCTTTGGATTGGATCAATAATTTTGCATTATAACACTAATTTAAATGGATTTTGGAATTATTTATGACTTATAAATTTGCATTATCAAGATTAAAAATGATGTTCATGGCTTTTCTATTTATAGATTTTCAAAATGGTTCTGGATTAACCATGACCGTCCATCTCAAGATCAAGATGTGTGGCCATGAATAAATTGGAATATGTAATTAAATTTATAAATATCACCCATAAATATTTTAGATAGAGGGGAATTTAAGAGTCATGGAGGGCCTTAATGAGGCATGGGTGGAGGGGGGGGGGGGGGTCTTAACCTTGATATTTTTGGAATTTATGGCATAGGGATGCCTTCCCAAGAAATGACGTCATTTTCTGATGAAAATAATCAATATTCATTTCTAAAAACAAATATTCAAAAAAATCCATGGAATTCTTAATTAGGCTCATGATTTAAATTAATTAGGCTTATGCATGATTAGTCATTTTGTTGCAAATGTTGGCCTTTTGGTGGATAGATTAATCAAATTGGTCAAAATGTCTCGTTATTGGCTCAAAATTTTACTAGATTGGAATTAGGATGCAATGTCAAATGCATTAGATTTTCTATCCCATTTATGATATTTAAAAAACAAAATAACAAAGTCATATGTCTTGTGTAAGAAATTTGGTAGAAAAGAGAAATCGATAGCACAGAGGTGCAAAAATGTCATTTTGACTTGAAATGATCTAATCAAAATTAGTTATCTCATAAATTGCATTACCCCATTTAATGAAACCCTAGCCAAAGTTGACACTTCAATATATCAATTTTAAGTCATTTAATGTGTTTTTGTATTTTTAGTTCAAATTATGCATTTTTCTAAGAATTGGTCAAAATCTCAGTTGAAAGTCATTATTGGCTAGTTTTAGGTGTCTACAAATGTAATGCTATGATGGTTGCTTGGGATAGGGCTGAATGTACAAAATAACTATAGAAGTGGAAGAGGAGGTTGAAGTGGAGGTTGAAAAGACTAAGGTGGAGGCTAATGCTCAATGTTAAAGAGCCGTTGAGGATGATGCAAAGAAATAATAGTAGGTAGAAGCATAAAAGGATAAGGAGGTTGATGAGAAACTAAAACTAGAGGTGACATTGTAATTGGTAGGTGAAATAAAAACATAGTCAAATCCATTATAACTCATAGAAGAATATCTGCCTATGTAACTTATTATCGGACCCAAAACTGAATGTATTTGGTCATGTGACCTTCTATCAACCTCCTCTCATCACATGAAAATTTTGTTGCCCATTACACCCTTTTAGAATTCAATTCTAATGGCATCCATCATTTATTTATATATTCACATGCCCATCACATAAGCATGATTGAATGTTTCCCAATTGTCATTAGAAATGTAGTTGGAAGGCATAGTTACCTTTCAAGATAGCATTGCATAGAAAGGTACATCATTGGAGAATAGAGTTACATGACTAAAATCAAAAAAATGCCAAAATTTACTTCCCCCTAAGGGAAGTAAAATAGAGATCACAAAATTGGAGGTGAGGATTAAAATAGTGATTCATTTGTACAGTTACCATTTAATAATTTAGATGCTTCATTGGAAATGTCTTTTCTTATCCTTCCTGATGATGGAGGGGAATGCATGATTATTGGTAAAAAAAATTTATAGAAAATAATAATTTTATTATCCTAACATTACCCTTAGATCATAAAATAAACATAGATTTGAAGGGTCCTAGTCTCATCATTAATTTACATAGCTGCTACAATTTTGCAATTTTTATTGTTGTTGTTGTAGTAGTGTTGATTTATCTTCTACTAGTTTTGTAGAGATATTTTTTTGTTATTTATTTTTTGTAGGTATTCATGTTCTTTATGTTTTCATAGACCATGTTTTTATGTTCCTATATTGGTTAGTTTCCCCTCCTAAACCAATTTTTTCCGTTAATAAAAACACACAAGAGTAGGTTGTAGATATCTTCATTAACGATGTTGAAAAAGGTCATTTTTTGAAACATCAACAATTTTTTAGTTGGATTAACATCAACGAGTATAATGTTATTTAAATTTTTTTTAATGTTAACTTAAGAATAGATAAGTGTATTTAACTAATATTGATCATTTTAATGTGCCTTTAGGCTAATTTTATAAGAATAAATCCATGTAATGGATATAGATAAGATTATTTTTGTTACATATAATTAATTAGATATATTCATAATAATATATTTATTCATTAAAAACATGTTCACATTTAATTTTATAAATTTATTGCATTTAATAAATTTTGATTAATGAAAATGAGAAGAAGAAACAAAATTATCAAAAAAATAATATAATGAGTTTGTTGGTCTAAATATTCTACATTGTCTATGGCATTCTAGTTGTGATTTATTTTTTATTTTAATTTTATATTTTATAAACATTGATGTATTTAATTTATTAAAAAAATCAAATAATATTATGATACTATCTAAAAAAGAGACACACATAAGTCATTATTTGTTATGAATTACTACTTCATATTTGTGTATTTGGGTAATTATAACATTACTTAAGTATAAATATATGATCTTGTGGTGTCTCAATTATCTAACCTTGTTCTTTATTTGGATAGTTACACACCATTCTATAATATCCGAGTCTATCACAACTAGATGTTGATGATCACATTGAATATGATCCAAATGGGACATTGTCATCAAATAAATCCATCATAGGTACTTTTTTTTATAATAAAATATTGAGTTATATTTCTTAGGTTGAATTCTTGCCCTAGAACTAGCCTTTCAACACCTTTCTTCTCTATAAACAAGGCCTTAAAATATATATCGTTCTATATGTATATTATTGAATTGGAATGGAAAAGAGATACAAGGAATGAGAATGTTGCAAAGCCTAATATATTTTTATCTTAGACTTATCATTACATAATTAAGACCTTAAAATAATAAAAATACACAATGTGTAAGCTCATCAAATAAAAAATGAGAAATTCATATTAGGTGCACATTTGGTTACTTTATATCCTTAAGACTTATATTGTTTCAAATCAATTATGTGAGCAAATATGAAATTTATATGAGATGAAATCATCATAATATTATCCACATAGATGTACTTAAAAATAGATGATTCTACCAACCTCAATAATGTTTATAAAAGTAGATTATTTTACTATCAATAAAGTATTATCGATACTAGAAAAATAATAAATGTTTGCAGCACAAGTACCTACCTAACATGGTTATTTCATTTCATTTTACAATAAATTATATAATGTAGTGGAAAACAAACAAATAAATCAATGGTATTAGAAGTATGTGTTATGGTGAATTTAATGATTCCTTGGAAGATATACATAGTTTTGTATATATGTAGCCACTAACGTAAATAATTTGGCTTCTTTTCATTAGTTGTGATAGGGATATGCATCTATAAATAACAAACATGCACTTTTGTTAGTTGTATATATCAAAAACCTATAATACATGTGTTGTTTCTGGTGCAGTGAAGTATTTCTATGAAATACTTTTCTTTGTAGATGATATTATTGGAGGATGGGTAGGTGATTTGATCATCAATTAACACTAATAGGAGTAAATAATAATAAACCCTTGACATGGTGAAATTGTGATTTTTTCATGTGTGCAGTAAGCAAAAATGATGTCTACACTATTGCCAAAGTTGATACAAGGAAAATATTTGAAATAATTCCCTCTTTGTGTTAGAGGGACTATTCTCTATTTAATGAAAAATGGATGGGAGATAAAAAAATAAGTAATACCAATGGAACATACAGAATTGTTTGTAAATTTGGTACATAGTGTTATTTAACTAGGTAAGGATAGAAAGCAGTTCAAATAAATTGCCTCTTCTAAAAATAAGACTAATTGAAGAGCAAGTACTAATAACATGGATGATTTTCATATGTTATCCATTCTAAATGCTCTTATATAGAACCAATATTAATGTAATATATTGAGGTGAGCTACACTTACCTAATTCACACTCCTAATAAATACATGATATTAGTAAGTGTAATCTCACATAGTGGACCATTTTAAGAACATGGTTGATATGAAATAGGGGCATCTATCTTATTTACACTATTAAACTATACTATGGGAATGCATATAAAAATATATTAAAAAAACATTGTTATAATATAATTCTAACATATGTTGATTATGAATTTTTAGATTTACCTAAAATATCAAGCTATACAAAGAAAAAATATCATTGACCAATTCCAACACAATTGTAAAAATGATCATGTTAAGAAAAATATCCGTCTCAACCAACCATTGATTAAGTCATGGGCACTCTCTTCCAATATATGATTAAGTAATTCATGGATCTATCTAATTAAATTCAAATAAATTAAACTCTTAATTTTATTATTACTATAAACTATAAGCTAAAAGTCAAATAAAATGTGAATAAATTTAATCAGAGTGTACTCAAAACCTCTAAAACATTATGTTTTTGCTTAATATTTTATTCATGAAGTTATTTATGAATCTATTTAACGTAAAAAAAAATTATACAACTTTATATTCAATTGTGTTCATGATAGCTTATTATGCTATTTTATTTCATATGTAAGCCTTGATCTCTTTAATATGATTGATCAATAAATCATGCCACATAATAGTTATTTTTAAAGATGTGTTTTCAACCTTGGACATAGAGTTTAATTCCATGATGTGGCATGATCTCTTCATGTTGAAATAATTATACAATAATATTATTTGGCACACTCAATATTCTTGGTTTATAGTTTCAAACATGTCCCATTAATAGGAATATGATTTGCATATTATGTGCATCTTACCATTTGTATGATAAGGTATAAAATTGATAATGTATATTATATAATATATAGCCTTAAAATATTGTATATGTCAAATACATTACCTCACATGAGATGTGATATAAAATAATAAAATAAATAATGTTCCATGTGTGTGAAAAATCTAGGTAAGATAACGTAAATAATAATATTATGTAAATGAGATCAAGATATGAAAAGTATAATATCAAGGAGATGATACATATGAGTGTAAAATATAATAAATTTAGTATAATTATAATAAGTTTTAACAATGTAAATAGAAAATATGAGTTATTTTCCCTAGTATATGCATGATAAGAATCAATGAAACATAGGAAAGTAATAAAATCATTATGTATGATGTAGATAATGGAATCATGAAACACACCTGATGAAAATAACTAGGAAATGATACATGTCACATATGTGATGAATCACAGAGGAAACATTTTAGATATTGTAATCAGCCAAGTAAATATAAGACACATAAGATGGTGAAGTTACATCAATAACATATTAGGCCTAGAATAAAATGATGGAATACCAAACATATAATAGATAAATAAAATAGTAAAGGAACTTTAAGGGCTTTGAAAATCATTTCAAACACATTAAATACACAATAAACACATTGTAAAGTCACCAAATGCACATAAAGCTCTCAATAATGATAAAATAATGTCATTTATGTGACCACTAATTAATAAAACACTTGAGAATTGATATATAAAGCATTCTCAACACTGGCATAACACATAAAACATGATCATATGTATGTATATATGCATGCATGGAGGTATGCATATATACATACATAAACACAAATATATGTGTATTTATAGATGCACTCATTCATATAAATTTGAATGTAAGTGTATATACATATACATATGTGTGTATACATAGATACATACATCTATATGTATTTATGTACACATAGATCTATATATGTTTATACACATACGTTCAATCTTTTAGGAATGAATACATATATAAATACAAATATATCTATGTTTATACATATATAAATACATACATACATAGACACACACACACACACACACACACACACACACACACACACACACACACACACACACACACACACACACACACACGCGCGCGCGTGCGCGCCCGCACGCGTACACATACCCACACACACATGCACATACGCACACACACACACACACACACACACACACACACACACACACACACACACACACACACACACACACACACACACACACACACACACACACACACACACACACACACACACACACATACGTGCACGTGTGTGCATGCACACACATACACACATGTGTGCGCATGTGCGTGTGCGTGCACACACACACACACGTGAGCGTGCGTGCATGCACACACATACACACATGTGTGTGCATGTGCGCGTGCACACACACACACATGTATATTTATATATAAATATATATGCATGTACGCAAATTGAACATGTTGTGGAATATGAAAAATTTTATAATAAAACATAATTCTATTTTTACAATAAGTATGAAGTTTATCCACGATGGAAATCACAATATGTAAAATTATTTCAAAATATATCAGTTATTGGAGGGAGACACATTTTTAATATAGGACTAAATTAGGTGTTATTGTTATGTTCGATGAACTTTATTTATTATTCCTTTATTATTATATCTCTTGAAACTCTTGTTGTCATTCAAATGCTTTTCAATCTCTATTAGAGGTTTGTCCATGTGACCATTGGTCCCTTTCATTTACGTGCACGCATACTCATATCTTCATATTATTCACTTCTAAGAATTTAATTTTATTTGGCATGCCAATATATCTATAAAATTAATTCAATTTTAGATATGTTGTAGTTTATTTGGGCATGTAAGTATTTAATAATTACCAATCATCTAAAAGTTATAAAAAACTAAAATTCATTATTTATATGTTTTATCATTTTTTATTATGTACCCCCTCATTTGTTATAATACCTTTCTCTCTCCTCTTATTTATAGAAAAATGTTGGTCCCTTAGAAATGGAATTAGTATATCTATGGATTTCTGAGTTATTTCAGTTGGGTAGGGTGCACTTTATCCCTGTCCCATCTTATTGAAAATTTTTAATTGTTTAATGTCAATTTAAATTACAATATAATCCTAATTTTAATTAAAATGATCTATAAATAGAATTGCACCAATAGAATTGTCATGTCCCCTTTTTCGTGGACATTGACAGACTTGATGATTAGCCTATTATACGACCTTTGTAAGCTAATAGGATGGATAGAGGGTCATAATGGAGCTTGGCTTGACTTTGATTCGCAGAATTTCTACATTTGGTTTTCATTCAGGGTCTTTCAGACATGTTTGCTTGATGCTCCTATTATTTAGGGATATTTGACATGCAGCAGAGCACCTTTATTTTGGTTTGCTCATGTGCAGAATCACTCCCTGATTCACCTACTTCGATCGGTTTGAGGATCCGACGTATATTGAGGGAGATATTAATATTTGATTGATTTAATCAAATATTAATTATTTGGTCTCATTAATAATTAATTATTAATTATTAATTATTTGGTCTAATTTTAAATTAAAAACCCTAATGCTAATTTAAGAAACCCTAATTAGGGAAAGCATATCTTTTGAGGGTATAAGGGTTTCACATGGAGGCCATTATTGATTAGCCATTGATTATTGATTATTGATTTTGAAGAATTTCTTCTGTGAAGACCGAGCCTAGGGTTCCAAGATTCCATTTGCAGTGGAGAACATCAACTCTTCATTGTGTGTGATTCAGAGGTTGTGAAAGATCAGCCGATCTATTACCAAATTGAGAGATAGCTTCATCCAGAAGTTATCACAGAGGTACAGATTTGAGAGATAGCTTCATCCAGAAGTTATCACAGAACTTCAGTGTTGAGAGATAACTTCACATAGAAGTTATTACAGATATTTCAGGTATTTATCTTTATTTAGTTTTTGATCTAATAAATTATACAGATAGAGATATTTTGTATTAGAATAGTATATCTTCAGATCAGGTGGTTCAGCAATCAAGGGTTAAGAACAGACAGGTTGGCAGCCGTACTAAGTCCGTACAGGTCCGTACAGATTCCCGTAGATACTGACACCAGTAGACAGAGATCCCCAGTGACCGACATCGACCGTCTGAGGACCGACATCGGCAGATAAAGACCTACAGAGACTGACGTCGGCAGTATATCGATCGACGCCAGCAACTGTGTGTTCGACACAGCAGGCCGAGACTTCCAGAATTGCAAGATTATTCCTAGTTTGCATAATTTCAGAGTTTTAAGACCATATCTATAATATTCTTTGATTTGCATAAGAAAGGACAACTATTGTAATCAGCTGGATGAATGATAAGATCTGTGATTTGTTTATGCATGTTTGAATCTATTCTGCAAATTGTATCTTGTTCAGAGCTTTATATGTTTCTATATTCCCTGATTGAAGGGGATATTACAGTTGTTTAGAGCTTTTGTAGGAGAAAAAAGGAGCCCCTAAGTAAGGGACATCACAGTGGTATCAGAGCTTTTGTCTTTGGTATCAGAGTTTTGTGTCTTTCATATATCCCTATTAGAAGGGGATATCATAGTGGTATCAGAGCCAAATTCCTGCCATCCTGTTGGGCACATCAGAACTAATGTCTTGCCATTCTGTTGGGTAGCTTGGGTATCAGTATGGCTTTAACAGATGTCAAATATTTGGAAGGAAGAATGCACAATGCGAAGAAGAAGCTAGATAATCCATTCCGGCAAGCAGATGACATTCTAAAAACATTGGAGGAGTTAGAAACTTATTTGAGCAAGGTGGAGCAATCAAATACTTATGATATGCAAAGAGCATTATCTCCAGCATTTAATTCATTGGTGAAGCCCTGATTATTGAGACATCATGATGAGGTGGTAAGACTTGCAGCCCTCTCTTGCATTAGTGAAATCATGAGGATCATAGCTGGTTTTGATTTTTATGATGATCAGATTATGAGAGAGGTACTTTATGTCATGGTAAAAAGCTTTGAAAAGTTGGATAACATTAGAGACCTTCATTTCTCAAGGAGGGCAAGATTACTTGAAACATTTGCAAGGTATGGGTTTGAAAACATTATGATGTTAGTAGGTTGTATTGGTGAAATTTGCATGATGTTTAAAATATTTTGGAATATTATAGATGAGTTTCATTCTAGCAATATATTGGCATCAATGCACTCTATTATGTTCACAATCTTGTTTGAGGAGGAGGATAAAATTTCTAAACTTTTGGCAAAAGATTTATGGTATGTCTGGACAAAAGGGAGAAATCTCGCACCTAGAGCTTGTATGTGGTTAAAGAATTTAATTAATAGGCCCAAGGATCGTAGTGCTTTCCCTATGACATGTAGCCACTTGCATGATGAGTTTAATAGTCATGTTGATCCAGTACAGGGAGATATTAACACATCTTCAGGTAATGATTTATCTGCATTATCTTCACAGGCAGGAGTAGTTGAGGATGTTGTGGATGAGCTTTGTCTTAAGGTGAGTCTAACTTAGGAGTTAGACAGTGAGGAGGAGTCTGATGCTTGCATTAAAAGTGTGGAGGTGTACTCAGATGTTAGTACACTGAGTGTGGGTGATGAGTATGTGTCTATAGCTGCTTATGAGGAGCATGTCGTTGAGGCTCACACACATATTCAGGACTTGGGAGTACCTGATTCTGAGGAGTTTGGGATACTAGTGGAGTCGAGTCTCCAAATTGATTCTTCTCACACATTTGATAGTATGTTACAGTTGGTTGTGCCACTGTTACAGAGGGATTATTTTTGGGATGGATTAACACCATCTTTTGTAGATGGAATTTGCAGTTGCCAATTACACAGCCTACAGTATCAACACATCCAGGGCAGTTGTGATTTCAGAGAATGGTTGAGTTGCGTTCACCAATTTGATTATGGGTTCCTCTTTGTTTTACTTCTAATGATATTGTTGGTACTTACATTGATTTACAGTAGTGCAGGGCATAACTACATTTTGGATCCAGGAGGATCGAGTGGTTCATTGTTCTGAGATTGCTTGGGGACAAGCAATTTCAGGAGGGGTGGATTGTCATGTCCCCTTTTTCATGGACATTGATAGACTTGATGATTAGCCTATTATACGACCTTTGTAGGCTAATAGGATGGATAGAGGGTCATAATGGAGCTTGGCTTGACTTTGATTTGCAGAATTTCTACATTTGGTTTTCATTCAGGGTCTTTCAGACATGTTTGCTTGATGCTCCTATTATTTAGGGATATTTGACATGCAGTAGAGCACCTTTATTTTAGTTTGGTCATGTGCGGAATCACTCCCTGATTCACCTGCTTCGATCGGTTTGAGGATCCGACGTATATTGTGGGAGATATTAATATTTGATTGATTTAATCAAATATTAATTATTTGGTCTCATTAATAATTAATTATTAATTATTAATTATTTGGTCTAATTTTAAATTAGAAACCCTAATGCTAATTTAAGAAACCCTAATTAGGGCAAGCATATCTTTTGAGGGTATAAGGGTTTCACATGGAGGCCATTATTGATTAGCCATTGATTATTGATTATTGATTTTGAAGAATTTCTTCTGTGAAGACTGAGCCTAGGGTTCCAGGATTCCATTTGCAGTGGAGAACGTCAACTCTTCATTGTGTGTGATTTAGAGGTTGTGAAAGATCAGCCGATCTATTGCCAAATTGAGAGATAGCTTCATCCAAAAGTTATCACAGAGGTACAAATTTGAGAGATAGCTTCATCCAGAAGTTATCACAAAACTTCAGGGTTGAGAGATAACTTCACACAAAAGTTATTACAGATATTTTAGGTATTTATCTTTATTTAGTTTTTGATCCAATAAATTATACAGATAGAGATATTCTGTATTAGAATAGTATATCTTCAGATCAGGTGGTTCAGCAATCAGGGGTTAAGAACAGATAGGTTGGCGGCCGTACTAAGTTCGTACAGGTCCATACAGATTCCCACAGATACTGACACCGGCAGATAGAGATCCCCGGTGACTGACATCAGCTGTCTAAGGACCGACGTCGGCAGATAAGGACCTACAGAGATCGACGTCGGTAATATATCGACTGACGCTGGCAACTATGTGTTCGACACAGCAGGCCGAGACTTCCAGAATTGCAAGATTATTCCCAGTTTGCATAATTTCAGAGTTTTAAGACCATATCTACAATATTCTTTGATTTGCATAAGAAAGGACATCTATTGTAATCAACTGGATGAATGATAAGATCTGTGATTTGTTTATGCATGTTTGAATCTATTCTGCAAATTGTATCTTGTTCAGAGCTTTATATGTTTCTATATTCCCTGATTGAAGGGGATATTACAGTTGTTCAGAGCTTTTGTAGGAGAAAAAAGGAGCCCCTAAGTAAGGGACATCACAGTGGTATCAGAGCTTTTGTCTTTGGTATCAGAGTTTTGTGTCTTCCATATATCCCTATTAGAAGGGGATATCACACTGTCCCATCTTATTGACAATTTTTAATTGTTTAATGTCAATTTAAATTACAATATAATCCTAGTTTTAATTAAAATGATCTATAAATAGAATTGCACCAATAAATGATATGATAAATCATCCAACATTTATTATTCACAATGATCTATTGAGCATTTCAATTCTTATAGAGAAATAAACAAAGCATTTTACAAAACATTAAGTATAGAACTATAATTAATATTAGTGGTACATTGCAATACACTAATTTTCTTGACTAATGATTTAATTAAATTATCATATTTTTTTTAATATTTTATGCCATTGATGTGGAAAAAAATATCAAGGAATCTCAATGATTACCTCATAGGAATTACTATTATTATAACTATCTCATATAATGTGTATTCTTAGGTGATGTGCTACCTAATCCTTAGTTTTCAATACCCTCTAAACATTAAGTCGCATTAAATAAATTATTAGATTTAGGGGTACCTCCAAATTAATTTTTATCATGACATATTTTATGTCCATAGTTTTTAATTCCTATCGTATGTGATTATAAAGTACACATTCTACAAAAATATTAAAATAAAGAAAAAAGAAATTTATATTAAAGAATAAAGTGTTAGTGTAGTATATTTATTATTATGTTTACTTATTAAATAGATAATCCATAAACATGTAGATTAAACTTACTTATGTGTGATAAGATGTTAACTCAATGAGAGGGTAAGTTCAACTTAGAGTTCCACGTGGAGTTCGACCGAGTACCACTGTGAGTTCTCCTATGAGTTCCAAAGTGAGTTACACACAGTCCAAGAATGAATTTTACTATGAGTTAACACCCCCTAATCCTTTAATAAATTATCTATATGTACATGTAACAAAGATATTCAAATAATTTACTTACAAAGATATAATAAATTATTTAATAGATAAAGCAATTTTACATGTAGATATTGATAATTAGATTCCTCATATACATGCCTTAAAAATCCTCCAATTTTATATCAAGTGGAAGAGATATTTAAAATAAGGATTACCTTAAAGGTTCAAGGTTTTAATACCTTAAATAAAATAAATTTTTCAAGTTTGAAATGTTTTGGATTTATTTTGAAATATTTATTTTCTCCTTCATCCAAACAATTGATAGGCTTTTCTTGTAATTGGAAATTTCTATCTTATCAATCATTTAGTTTTAGTTTTGGGTACTTCAATCTCTTAATTGAATTAATAGTCTTTATATGTACAAAAAACATGAACATACACAAATAATGTGAATCATTCCATCAGATATCTCAATACACTAAGAATTTAGTCACATATCATCAATCTTACATAAGGCACACAATTTGATTTATAATTTTTCTAAATGAAATGTGCATAAAATGGATTATATAATGATTCTTAAAAAATAGTTGAACTAAATGACATGGAAAATTACGTAAAAATGTGTAATTAAAACATGAATGACTTAATATAATTAAAGTATAAAAATAAAATGTGTTCCTCTTTGACGATGATTTTAAACTCCCTCCTGCTCAATGTCATTGGATTCATTACACCAGATATGAAAAATGACGTGCAACTGACTTATTATAAATACAATGTGTCTCAAATATCTAGGTATAAGTATAAAATGGTGACATGGATTTCTCAAATATACAAATAGGTGTAGGGTGTAGGGGGAAAACATAGAGCTACCCTTATCCTATGTAACAAGAATTAGACTCTTTTTGAGGTGGGATTCTCTCATAAATTTTTGCCCAAATCTAATTTATTCCCTCTTATGCTTACCATAACTCAACCTATTCTAGAGCTAAGAAATGAATATACTGACACATTGCTATTAAAATAATTCTAGTTCTCTTCTAAATTTATCATCTATAGATTCATCAAAGTTATCCTAAACACCTTGTTCTTCATGCCTTGGTCTTGAATAACTAGCAACCACTAATTTTCAAGGTAATTTACAGATTTATGCTTGTGTAAAAACCTTACTCATATGATTTAGTGTAATTTAGATATATTTATGATAACATTTTTATTCAAAACTAGCATTGGGATTTGGATTACCACCCCCTAGTCTTGAAACTTGGGTTTCTACAATTCAATCCCCTCACAAAATCATTAAATATTAGACCCACTTGGGTTTACCTTCCTCACATCCCTCTCTATATTTAGTATGAGCTTTGATTCAAGGAGATAGGAAATACTCTAGGGGAGTATCTACTAGATGACCATGTCACTTCTTCACTTTCCCACACTGCTTTTTCAAGAATACTAGTTAACATAGACATTTCCAAGAACTTTCTTGTAAAAATAGTCATGAAAATTCTAGATCAGTTGTAGACCCAAACTCTTGACTATGAAGGGTTACCTTTTTCTTAATAGTTATATTTTGAGATAGGACATTTATCCTTTGACTGTAGAAATATATTGAGAAATAAGGATACATCCTAGTGTAAGGTCTCCATTCCAATCACCTCACTATAGAAGGGGGTGATTCAGATAGTTTAGGAGTTGAAGTTTTTTCAAAAGATCTAGAACCACTTACTCTAAATGAAACACTTCCAACTAAGGATATGCCTTCATTGAGTCAAACTCCTTGATCATATATATATATATATATATATATATATATATATATATATATATATATATATATATATATATATATATATATATATATATATATATATATAGGTTTAGATTCAAGCCATATAAAATAGTAATTTTCATCTCCCTTGATTCAAACTAAAAAGATAAAGTACGTTAGACTTTGGTTACCATAAAGAAGAAAGGAAGTCAAAATAAATGCCTTGCCACTCACAAATGGCAATCGATGAGAAATGTTAAATATTCTTAAAATATGGATGGAAAGTTAGTTAAAACTAGTGGTTTTTTCCTGACTCCTAGTCTTACACCAAAGAGAGGTGTTCACTTTATTAAATTTTATTATTTGGTAATTTGGTTCTTTGTTAGTTGATTCTTTTTTGGCATAAAATTATGGTGTGCTTATCTTGTTTCTTTATTTGTTTTTCATTGGTAGAGGCATCCATTTGGAGCATTTTTATTCTATATTTCTATATATTGTATAAGGCTTAGCAGTGTTTCAAAACTTGTTTTGACCCTATCTAATAGAAAAGGTAAAAATAATAAAATACAAGAAACCAAGAGGAAAAATTCATCACAACTAAGTATTTAGAAAAGAAACTTATCCTATAATTATAGAAGTACTATGTTTTATATCCCAAATGAAATTTTTTGTATATACAAAACTATATCAAGCTCTAATGAAAGCCTTGTTGCGTATTTCAGAATTGGATATTTTTTTGAAAAGATGATGCACCATGCCATCCATGTTATAAAATTAAGCTTGTCAAAGATGAACTTATTAAATAATTCCATTTATATTAGAAAATTCATTATATTCAAGATGAACCTGAAGAACATGTAGAAAACTTAAATAGTCATTATAGAAGCAAGTATGAATAATATGAACTTATCAAATGGGGGAATTATTATTTAAAAATGAATTATATCCAAGATGTACTTGTTGAACCATGTCGTTAGTGTTATAATGTTTTTTAATCCAACATTAAATGACTAAAATAGTACCCTTACTGATGAAAATTTGATGTTGCATAATCCATTTCCATGGAAAATATTAAGTTCTTAGTTTTGTTATCCACTTTCATATATTAAGTTAAGTCATTCAGGTTGAAAACATTATTCCTTCCATGATGAACTTATGGAATCATGTCATTGGTTCTGCCAAAAACATTTTATCTAGCATAAACTTGATGTTATAGTGCCATTGTAGATGAGAACATGATGATGAACACTCAACCTCGATGAAAATATTTAAGTGTTTAATTTTTGTTTCCATTATTGTATGCAAATTTTTGACATATTTGTAATGTTTCATCCCTAATCCTATACATGTCAACAATTTAATATATTATTCCAATCTTAGTAACTATGTTAAAATCATTTTATAATCATAACAAGTTCACAACAAGGGTTTCATCTTCTTTTTTCCCATAAAAAGTAATAAAAATATGAAGAGATCAACTGCATATAAAATATATATAGTAGGCTTTTTTAACATTCAAAAACTAAAAATTTAGAGTTAGTCTAATATAAATACAAGTAATAACAAATCAATCATGTGCAACTAGTAGGATCTACATAAAAAATATGATTGAGTTTTATGTTTATGGTCTATTACCAGGATAAAATAAAAAATATGAATATGCTATTATGGTGTTTTTATTAAGCTTTATAGTTAAATCATGATTATTTAGAGTTTAATTAATGTATTTATACAATATTGTTAGGGTTTATTTATACTTTAATTAGGGTTTTTACACAATACTATTATAATTTATTTATAGTTTTCTTATAGGATTATAGATAATACTATTAGTGTAAATTTATAGTTCAACTAGGGTTTTATAAATATAATATTGGGTTTATAAACATTAATATTAAATTTTTTTTATAGTTATGTATGGTTTTCATTTATGGTTAGGTTTTATAATTAGATTATGGATATTTTATAGATAAAATAAGAATTTTCACCATTTCATTTTTATCTAAATACACAAAATTATTTTAGGTTTTTTCACCATTTAGATATTATCTAAATATTCAATATTCTATTGGGCTTTAAAAACTTTTAAAAAAAATCCAATCTTTTAAATTGATTTAATACACATTTACAATTTATTCTAAACGTATGGTGTAAATAAATGATTGAAAACAATACATGAAAATTAGAATTTTATAAATCCAAATGAAATTATAAATAAACCCCATTTAGTTTATATTACATAAACCACAAAATCAAAAAATTACTAAAAATAAATAGTGGCAATTTAAATAAAACATGGGGTACAACCTCTTGAAAATGAAGGCTTACATTTTAGATCTTGTAGATGTTTCTAAATAGGGAATTTAGTTAATTATTTCTTGAGTATCTAATTTATAAAATGAAATTCATGGTGGAAAGATATTGGTCTAGATCATACTATGGTACAAGCTGCCATTATGAGAAAAGATGAGATTAAAGTACCAAATTCAAGAAATTTTGAAATGGGACAAAGGAAAGATAAACTAATAAGGTAGAACTAAATTTGATGTAAAATGAGGAATGAGAAAATTAGGAAGAGAGTTATTCTAATTTAAATATGGAAAGAAAAATCTAGGAGGAAATGTATTCAAGGGAAGTTAGGGCTTGAAGATCTATGATAAATGTTGATGCAAGAGAAGATTCGGTGGTTCAAATCCCTTTATATGGAAAAATCTTGATATATCCATTGATAACTTAAAAATTAGGGGAAAATCTCAAAATCTCTATCCCCATATTACCAAATCGTGATGAGGGGAGACTAAAAAGTTGTGAGTAAAAAAATAGGTAAAGGAAAGAAGGATTTGAAACCTCTAAAAATGTCTCTCAGATGTCAAAAGAAAACTTTATGAGAGATATTTTATAGAATTAGGGCTTGTTTAGGCTTTGTTTTAAGGTACGGATAATTATTGAAGATGATGTATTTTGAGTCCCTTTTTGTTCTGCTTTTTAGAAATTATTTGGTTGTGTTTGAGGTTTTTTAGTTCATGTAATTGTTTAATTTATATTTTAGGCCTTTCCAGATTTTTTTTTCCAAGGTTAGGTCCTTGGTTTTTAAAAAACATTTTTTTACCAATAAAAAAAAGTAGTTAAGTTATTTTATTTGTAAACTATCTTCTATTTTGAGTCATAATAACCAAAATTCCCAAAAAATAATATTGACCTAAATCCATAAAATTGTTTTTTTAATTGTAAATTTGTCTACTGAGGTATTTAATATATGTTAGTAGTATTGACCTCAATCTAAATGGCTCACTACATGGAAAAATTACTAACATAGAATTTCAAATACCTATGGAACCATGCTTAGCTTAATTCTTGATAATTTTAGAATATTCATACTCCCACATTATAATTATTTTATATTATGTTATGCTATCTACATTTGATACTTCTTTTCCATGCTCCATATACCTATATACATCAATTATAGACAATGTTGTATTCAATTAAATTGGAATGATTGATGTTTGTTTTGGAAAATTGACTATAAAGTGTTCTAGGTTCCCCATAAATTTATACCATTTATTAAAATCAAATTTTAATTATCACTCAATAATCTCCTACCCCTCCAAACATTCCTCATAATCTATCTTTGAAATTTATGTATATTGCATGATCAACCATATCATGGATTTGTTTATTGATGTATAAATAATGATAGATACTTATAGAAAATATTTATAAAAATGTTGTTAAAATATATATATATATATATATATATATATATATATATATATATATATATATATATATATATATATATATATATATATATATATATATATATATATATATATATATATATATATATATATATATATATATATATATATAAACAAGTTCCCTCTTGTGATTTAAATATAATTTTTTTAAAAATGATTTAAAAATTAGAATATGGACATTGGAATAGGTTTAGATGTTTTGATTAAAAAATCTAGAATATTATAATAATTATTAACTTTATAATTTATTGTTAATAATAATAATAATATATATTATAAATGGAAAGTTAAAAAATCATTTTGTTGATCTATACACGGTATTAAAAATAAAAAGAGAATTATAGGTTGATAATTACTAATAAAATTTACATTGAAAATAAAAATGAACTCAACATACTTCAAATATTAATTTATATTATTTAAGTGTTATCCAATGCTAATTTTGGAATAGTTAAATCCATGAAATTGATCTAGAACATTTTAGAGTGCCTTTAAGATAACTTGAAAGAATAAACTCATCTGATGGCTACAGACAAGATTTTTTTATTTGCATGAAACTAGTTTTGATTTTTATCTTTTATATAGATTTAAAATAATCTATTTTTTTAATAAAAAAAAAGTTTTGCATGAAATTTTATAAATTTAGTTTATTATTTCAGGTTTTTCTTAGGAGAATGAGAATAAGAAATAGAAGCAAAAAATTAATAAAATGAGTTTTCTAGTCTAAATTATTGGTGTTGAATATGGAATTCTAGTTGTGAGTTATTTGGTTTTTTAATTATGTCTCTACTAAAGAATGATGTTTTTAATTTACAAAAAAAAATATTCATATAGTATCAATGCAAGGCTTGGGTTGTTGTTTTTTATTTTATATATTTCTAACAATCCATCATGTCAAACTTTAAATCTATTCTCTTTCCAAAATTTAGTGAAAATTACAATGATTATTAGAGAATAAATATGATGAATTTTTTAGAGGAAAATATTTATGGGAGGTTGTAGAAAATAGTTATGAGGAGCTAATTTTTCATGCCACTATATCTAATGATAGACAAGTGAATAAGAAAGCTAAGAAGAATAAATCACAAGATTTGTTTCATATTCAAAAAAATATAGATCAAAGAATATTTACAAGAATTTTATGTGAAAGGGCAGCCAAAGATGTCTTGAAGACTCTACATAAAATCTTACTAAGGTAGTGAACAAGGCAAAATGGTTAGGTTGTAAACTTTTAGTAGATAATTTGAGAATTTAAGAATACAATAAGCTAAAAGTGTGAATGATTTTTATGTAAGATTAAATGATGTGTTTAATAATATGAATACTCTTAGATAGATGTTGAACCAAAATTTTGTGGTGAAAAAAATGTGAAGGTCTCTAAAACCAAGGTGCAATCATGTTGCCATCATCATTTAAGATAATAATGTTTCGAATACTCTTGATTTTAATCACCTAGTTGAATCCCTTGTTTCCCACCAAGAAATAACAAGAGACATATTTTTAAAAATTGATGAGAAATATTTTTCCCCAAAACTAAATATAAAAAATAGTGTAGGTACCAATAATAGAAACAAAAGAAAACAATTACAAAGCAAAGATGACAAATGAAATAACCAAGGAAAAATGAAAAAAAAGGAATCGTGATTATTTAAGATAAAACAAGATGATGAATATGTATTTTAATGGTAATAATAAGAGGTGGAGTCAAATTTTATAATAAAAATATTCAATGATACTATGTACACATATATTGTCACTTTGAATGTGGATGTAGATTAAAAGTAGAAAATGAAGGAAAAAGTGTTATTTATGCTAATGATAATGAGGATGTTTCTCCATAAATTTTATTTATTTCATATGAAAAATGTGAAAAACTATCATAAAGAGGTTTGATACCTAGATTTAGGTTGTTATAATAAAATGTTAGGGAAGAATGAGTTGTTTTATACAACGGATATAAGTTTAAAAATTAATGGCAATTTTGGTGATGAAAAATATTTATGTGTTATAGTGAAAGGAACTATTTTGGTATTAATTTACACCAATGGATGGGGTTTTTAAACATCCATCCAAATAATCCATAAAATGGAAACAACCCTAGGTTGTGTGTATCCTATTGTGGGGTTGAACCTCTAGAGAAGATTGAATTCCTCTTTATGGCTCACCTATACTAATGCTTCTACTAGGTAAAGAGATAAAGGGATACTAATAAATATAAAATTTTAAGCTCTAAATTTAAATGAGAACTCAAATAATCATGAAATAAACACTGATTAATTATAATATAATTCTAAATTGCACAATGTCATAAACTAGATAATTGCATAAGTGTTTTGTAAATGAGGCTCACCAAATAATGAATGAAAGGAAAGTGGAATTTTAAGATTCACACTGAGCAAACATTAATCTTAAAAATATCAAATGTTTATTCCTTCAACTAACTTGAAAACACCTATAAATAGGTAAGAAATAAGGATAATGGATGTGGAATACACCATGCCACAATGCCATCATGCACAAGTTTGATAAATACAATTCAAAGTTAAGAGATAGGTGAAAATTGTATTTTATTTCTTCAAAATTAATTTCATACAAAATTTTTACAAGTCTTCTTCTTGTCAAATGAGACTTTCTCCTCCTTTCTAAAAATGAGATGAAGTCCTTCAATATCAAGGAGAAATGGAAGATATAGGAGAAAAATGGGATAGAGAGAGTTAGAAAAATATAAATCAATAAATGAGGTCCAACCACTTCTATGGAATACCAACCACCTTTTCGTTAACTAAAATTAACCCTACCCTATAATTAACCATTCATTATCTCTGAATAGTCTCTAATCCACTTCATTGGCTTAGAAACATACTAGAAGACAAGAACTTATTGAAAGTGTTTAGTTATGATCCATTAAAAATGGGAGTGTCCCCAAAGACATTTCAAACTTCAATGAATTATCTACTTTCCCTTCTCAATCTCTAGACTCCCATATTATTAATGAGATTGTCACACCATGATTCATATTGATATGTCATTTATGTTATTAGACAGTCACTTAAACTTATTAATCTAATGTCGCTTCATAACACAATTATTAGAATCATCATTATACCCTTATTCCAAACTCTAAACTTAGGTCTACTATAGATGAAAACCAATCACCTTATTGGTTTTCATATAGTTATATTTTTAATGAATATTAATGGGCTACCTAGTCTCTTCATCATCAATGATATGTAAAATTTATGTTTGAGAGCTTTTGAGAGGTTTATATAAACTTTAATGGCATCTTGTCATTCTGTATTACTTACTCTGGTAACCCATATGACATTTTGATCTCATATTTATATGTTTGCTTATTTGGCTGGTAAAATATTTTGATATAACATGTCCACCTATGTGGCATGTTCTCAGGCTACTTATATATTTTAAAACCTAACTATTGTCACTTTGGACATGTGTCCTCATCTTGTACCCCTAGAACCTGATGAAATTTGCTTTATTGATCTTCCTATGATAATCTTGTCTTTCATATCCATCATTGAAATTGATCTATGATTTTATTTATAGATTTTTCCCCTAGTAGTATTGCATTGATCTTTATCTTTGCTTTAAAAAATGTGACACTTGGCAACTTCACGTGCCTCTTGTGGACCTTATTATTAGTCTCCATCTAGGTGATGTAATAATGTAAAATGATAGTATAGCTCATTGAATTTTTGACCTTGATTACATCATTGATCTCTTCTTACATGATTAAATTTGTTACATTGATCTATAATCTACCATATCCAATGTGGACCATTAATATTCATTTGAACATTTTGATTAGACATAGACCATTGATATAATTTGAACTCACCATGATCAGAAAACTTGTCACCTTTGTGTTTAACATCAGGGTCCTCTAGCATTTTTACCTCAATCTCACCATTTATATTTAACTTCAAAATTAAACATGTATCATAGATTTACTTCACTTATTAGCTTCATGGCATTTCCCACATGCCATTGAACTTTATTTCAAGCTTTCAAGATCATGCCATTCAGTAGCCCTACATTTAATTTGAAACTTGTTGAATATTTTTGAATCTAAATGACTATTTCTTACATCATTAACTTGATGTGCTTGGGCACATCTCATACTGCTTGATCATTTTTAAGGCATATACTTGGATTAAACTTGTGAATTATTTTGGTCAAATGAACTAGGTGGATCATGACTAAACTTAGACATTTTAAGGTCACTAATGATGAACTTAGCTCATTATCTTATATGTGAAAACAAATTCCTTTATTTGTTTTATATAAGATAGCACTCATTAAGAAAAGATAAATGAGCTCAAATACCTTATCAAAGTAATTCCTTCCCTTGATCCTCAAACCATGGGTGTAGACAAAGATGATTAAGTTATACATACAAAATCTTCATTTGTGGGCCAGTTTTGGCCAACATTTATAGCGACTTGATTGGGAAGCATACCTATTATGCTTGAAAACTAGATTAGTTTCCTTATATGATCCATTAGGCATATGGAGTCACAAGTCTTTGTTTCCCACTAATATGAGATTGATATAGGGCTTTCCTTTTCTAAAAACCTCTTTTAATTAATAGGGATGAAAAGAAATAAAATAAAATTATTCCCAAGGCACATAGCAAGAGGGAACCCACAAATGAAAAGATGTGCATAAGGCACTTAGAGGAAAATAATAAAATCTACTGTAATATATACCAGGATGAAACTTACAATTATTTTACTCCTAGATCAAATGGGAAATATTGAGAATCATTTACTTGCAATGGACCATGATAAAAAACACCTTTTTTAGGATCTAAAACTGGTGAAGCACGATGATTGATTGCCAATCTTCTTGACATGCTCTCTAATATATGAAATGGGATAAACATGTCTCCAATGTAAACATATTAGTCTAAGTCTTCAAATCTTACTTCATGTTCAACTATTGGATCACTTGTAATCTTCTCACTTGGTGGATATTTTGAACCTAAAGGTTGACTATCTAGGTTTAAGCAAAATATCTCTAATTCATGCCAAAAGGTAGCTTCTTCTTGATTATCTATAGGAAGGGTGGTCATTTGAGGCTCTAGTTTTTACCAATATTTTTTATACCTAAAACCATTAGTACTACCTTCAAGTGACATTTAATCTCATGGTTGACTGACTACTACTACCTTATTCACCCATGGATGATTGAAGTGGCATATTTGGATCTCAATAGCCTCTTGATGAGTTTACACTTATTCTTCCACCAGTTCTAACTTGTTGATCAGGTTACCAAGACTACCTCCAATTATCTTAATCAACTCATAATTACCTGTTAATAACATATAGCTTTCTTTCATCACTTCAAATAAGTCTTCATAATTACCTTGTTTATCGCTAAGGACATTTAATTGCAATTATACTACATTAATCCCCTCATCCTCACCAAGATTTAGTCTATGGTAGATAGATTGGTCTTATTCCTATGTATAAAAAGGAGGCTCATCATTGCAAGCAAGGTCTAATTCATCATGATTTTGAGATTCTTCATTTGTATGCTCATTAAACTATACCATTTGAGCACTTGAGATATTTCCTTCATCATCCTCACTGAATATTTTATCTTATTTTTAAACTTCAATTGATGATTGATTTGACCAACTAGGTTCCAAAGTATCACATTTATCATCTTATGGCTCAATTTCTTTAGTTTTAAATCCATGTAAAAAAGGTTGGTCCAAACCTAATTTTTCCTCTTCTAAATGAAGCGTGTTTCCTATAAAAATTTCTTATTCATAGACACTTTTATTATCCTCTTGTGGCTCATTTATGACTACATGATCCAATTATATATTTTAAAAATTAGGCTTTTTCTCAAAGAGGGAGATGGTGGATGGGTGAAAAATTTCACCCTGTTTGAAGCTTAAGAGAGTTTCCTTCGAACTAGGGAATTTATAAGGTTTTTTAAGTGGTTCTTGGGAAGAGGAATAAGTGTATCAAAACTATTGTAGATAAAACTCATTGAGTTGAGATACAATTACTTGATTTACTTCTTTAATAACTAACCTCTTCTCCACCAAGAATGCTTCATAGGCTACCTCAACCAATGCATGTTATTTATTCTTTATACCTTCTGAGCTTGATTTCCATGATGGAAATGTGTGGGGTGAAACCACCTTTTATTATTTTATAATGGGTATAGGAGAGGGTGGCTTCAAAAGAGAGGGTATGACACATTAAGGCTCATTAGCATAAGATAATATCCATGATGGGATGGTTTCATGTTCTTCAGCTAAATGGTCTTTAATTATTTTCTTAAATCATGATGAAAATGAGCTTTCACAAGGTGAAATAAGGGTATGGTTTTAAGCATCAACAATAATAATAAAGGGTAATTAGAGTCTAGGTTTGGCTTCTCTCATTATTAAGAACAATTGATAATCATTTTATTTCTTGGCATGGTCTTGCCTAACCATGTACTCTTCTTGAAACCTTAACTCTTGCTCCTAAAAAATGTTTGGTGTTCAAGGTTTACTTACTACCTATAACACTCTTCCACCCTCTTAATATTTCTCAATTATCTTACAAGACCATGTTTTATCTCCCTAAGACTCTTTTTTAGTTGAGTAGAGAGAGACATACTCTGACAAGGTTGACATGTTCAGTCTTGAGAGCCACTTACGGTGAAGTTGTAAATATTTATAATCTGTTATGAAGGATGCTAAGGTAGAGAATGATCATACTGATCAAAAGATGGTTGATTATACATACCCAATAATGATGAATAGTAACTTGAGCTACTAATACCATTTGATAAATACTTATAGTTGCCATTGATGTTTATACACATGTCTTTATATGTTGATTGGATTAAGAGAACACCAAACTCTTAACTCCGTCAACAACTTAGTCCCATAGGGTATACCAAAAACTATTGTGGGATTAGTTTAAAAACTCAGTAGGGGTTCTTTAGGATCCATCAAACTAAGCCACAAAATGGAAATAACCCTAGGTTGTGGGTATCCTATTATGGGGTTGAACCTCTTGATAAGGATGGCTTCCACTTGATGGATCACCTAGACTAATTATTTTACTAGGAAAAGGGATATAGAGGGGATAAAGGGTTAGTAAGGATGATAAAAGCTGAATCACCAAATTTAAATGAGAAATGACATAAGCATGAAATAAATACTAATGAAGTATAAGATAATTCTAGCTCACACAATCTCAAAATATATCTAATTACATAAGTATTTCTCAACCTAGGCTCACCAAAAAATAAATGAAAGTAAAGAGGAATTATAATATTCACACTGATCATCCATTAATAATAAAATTAACATAAGTTTAGACCTATACCTAAATTTAAAATGCCTAAAAATAATCTATAAATAAGTAAAATAGATTTGGACCACCCTCATTCACAATTCCATCAAGCATAAGCTTGATAAACATAATTTATAGACAAGAGATAGGTAAAAATTATCTTTTATTTTCTTTAAGATGTCTTTCATATAAAATTTTGACAAGGTTTCTCCTTGTCAAATGAGAGTCTCTCCTCCTTTAGAAAAATGAGAAAAAGTCCTTCAATATTAGGGAGAAATGGGAGATATAGGATAAAATTAGGGGGGCGAGAGAGAGGGCGATCCAAAAAGAAATCAATAAGTGAGGTTCAACCACTTCCATGGAATCCCAACCATGTTTTGATCGATTAAAATTAATCTTGCCTCCTAATTAACCATTCAATCACTATAAATAGTCTTGAAACCTTTTCATTAGCTTAGAAACCTACTAGAAGTCAATAACTTGTTAAAAGTGTTGAATCATGATCCATTAAAATGGGAAACTCTCTATCTTCTTAATGATCTTGTCACATTGTGCTTCATATTGATATGTCCTTTACATTATTAGACAGTCAGTTAAACTTATTCATCTAGTGTCCCTTCAGAATAAAATTATTAGAATCACCATTCTACCCTTACTCCAAACATGAAACCTATATCTACTATAGATGAAAACCAATAACCTTATTATTGTTCATATAGTCATATTTTTACTAAATATCCACAAGCTACCTAGTCTCTTGATGATGAATGAGATGTAAAATTTATTTCTAAGATCCTTTGAGAGGTTTAGTTGAGATTTAATGGCATCCTATGATTTTATAGTTTTTTTTATAGTAACCCATATCACATTTTGATATTGCATCTAAACATTTTTTTATCTAGGTGGTGAAATATTTTGATCTGATATGTCTTCTTATGTGTCATGTCCTCATGCTACTTATTCTATTTTAAAACCTGACTATCATAACTTTAAACATGTGTCCTCATCTTGTACCTTTTGGTACATGATCAAATCTACTACATTGATCTTCTCAAGAGTCTCCTAGATTTTACCTTCATCATTGCCATTGATTTGTGATATAATTTCTAGATTGTGCCACTTGATAACACCATATTGATCTTTATCATGGATTTTCAAAATGTGACACTTGATAGCCTTGCATGCCTCTTATGGACCCTGTTATCAATCTCCATCTGGTTAATGCACTTACACCATGTGGTAGCCTTGTGTATAATCTTTCTCATTGAATTTTTGACCTTGATCTACACCATCTATTTTCTCTTACATGATTAAATGTACTCAATCATTATCTGATCTATCAGATCTAATATAGATGATTGATTTTCATTTGAACATTAAGATCAAACATTGACCATCTATCTAATTTTAACTCACCATGATTGAGACATTTGTCACCTTATGATTTATCCTTATAATTCTCTAACTTTTTCACCTTAAGCTCACCATATACCTTTAACTTCATGATTAAACATACATTATATATTTTCTTGACTTGTTGACTTCATGAGATAACCCACATGCCATTGATCTTTAATTAGATCTTATAAGATCATGTCATTTGGCATCCTTACATTCAACTTGAACTTGTTAAACATATTTGAAGCCAAACAATTATTTCCTATGGACTTAACTTGATTTTCTCAAGCATGTCCCAAACTACTAGATCATTTTTAAGGCATATACTAGGCTTAAAATTGTGAATTATTTTTATTGAATGAACTAGGTGGATCATGACTAAACATAGACCTTTGAAGGTCAGTGATTATGAACTTAGCTCATTTGCATGTTTGTGTAAACTAGTTGTTTTATTGGTTTTCTATATAGTTGCACTCATTAGGAAAAGATAAATATGCCAAAAAATACGGAAGGGAATAATTTATTTCATTAATCCTCAAACCATTGCTATAGATGAAGATGCTCAAGATATATGGGAAAAAGCTTCTTATGTGAGCTGATTTTGGCTAATAAAAAATCTGAAGGTGAATAATAGACAATATAAGGAATGTATTGATATTATTTATTACATCCAAAAGTTAAAAAATATTTTTTAGTGTTCAAAAACTATGTGAAATGAATTATAATTTGGAATTTGATGAAAAATAATGTACAATCTATGAAAAAATCAAGGAAATAAGTTTATTACAGTTGTGCTTATGTCTAATATTGTGATGTTCCCTTTGATGTGTGGAGAATGTAATAGTAGACTAAAAATATGGCATATGAAGATACATTTTCATTGTGGCATCTTAGGTATGGACACTTAATGTTTAAAATTTTGAAGATACTAAAATCACAAGAGTTAGTCTTTGGTTTGCCAATGGTTGAATAGCACAAGGATATTTGTGAAGTTTGTGTTAAAGGCAAACATGCAAGAGAAAATATTCCAAAAGGTAGTGCATAGAGGGATCATCATCCACTTAAATTGGTTCATTATGATATTTGTGATCCTATGAAAAACATGTTTTTATGGTCCTATGTAAACATTTTTTTTATTATCCTATACAAACAATGTTTTTATGGTTCATTATTAATTCTTGTTCAAAAAAATGTTATCTTTATTTTTTATTAGAAAATTAAACATTCGATACATTTAATAGGTTTGAAGTTCTTTGAGTGAATGAAAGTGGTTATATAATAAATTTAATTAAGGACTAACCATGGAGGTGAATTTTGTTCAAAATATTTTATATATTATTGTTATTTAAATGGCATTTAAAGTTATCTCACAAGTACCTATACTCCTAAAAAAATGGTGTAGTCTATAGGAATAACCATACCATGGTTATAATTCCAAGAAACATGTTATAAATAAATGAACTGAGAAAATATTTTTGGGATGT
>JARHVA010010231.1:102500-160000 GCA_037957365.1 Torreya grandis
CACCAACCTAGTTATCCTATTGTAGGCCATAACATTATTGAAAGTAGACTATGATTATGATTTTGATGTTTTGACTTCATTAGAATCACCCAACCCCACTTTGGGATCATGTATTTAACCATTACATCTTGTTTCACAAGGATTATAGAAACACTCACCGCAAATATTTACAATTAATCATGTATAACAACAATAGTTTCCTTTGACAACACAAGAACTAAGTATGATGCTTCAACCTAGATATTTTATTATTTTGGCACCCTATGATGGGTCCTCAAACCTTGAATAATATCTTCTTATGTATTAAATGAAAAAAAAGTTAAAATAATTACAGATGAAAATATCAATATGTATGAATTAATTGGTGCTTTAACTAGAAGAACCTTAAAATTAATTTGTTGTAAAGATACCCATATAATGATTTTTGACCAAATACAAAAATGGATGACCACCAAGTTTAAGGTAAAAAGAGTATAAGCCAAAATATACAAGATCTAAAGAAGATCTGATAAGGGCCCAAAGAGACCATTGAAGATTATGATCATAGATTCTTGGATGTCATGAAAGAGGTGGAATTTATTATGGAAGATAATAGTTAAGTCACTTGGTTTGTTTAACGTATACAACCTCACATCAAATTTGTTATAGCCCATCCACAGTATTGTGTTAAAGCATTTATTCACACTACTATGATCAGAGAGTAATAGATCAATAATTATGGTGATATGACACTTTCAACATCCAAAGTAGAAGATACACTACAAACTACATCCAAAATCTTGAAAAAATATCAAGATAGGACTCATAGACAAAATATAGACATCTAGTGCATAAAACATAATCAGTTTGGACATCACAAAAATGAGTGTCTAAGAGATGAAAATAAATTATATGAAATTTGTCAAATGGTAGGTCACTCTATTGGAAGTTTTGATTTAATATATCATTACGTTAAGAAGCAAAAAAGTTTATATTATACATTTTAGAAATAAAAAAATCATGAAGATAAGGATTTTTGGGCCTTATAAGAAATCAAGTAAGACATTACTAAAAATGTCTTTGCAGTCATAGTAAAATAGGAAAATGCTACAACATAGGCTACATCTTAGTTAGAGGTATCTCCCACTCCTACCTCATAGACTACTACTCTTTAGGATAACAAATTATAGTTTTATCAAACACAAGGATTGATTGTTATATTATCCTCTACATAACAATTGAAAATTATTGCATAGTTTTTCACACCTCAATATTTAGCTCCCTAAAACCTTGCGATTCCCTAAGCATAGCAGGCTAGTTGGGATCTAAACCCACCACATGGCCAATATGTTGGGTATGATAGATACAAACATCAGTAGGGTTGGAACATACTGACATCAGGGGAGTTTTGGATATAAAATGGGCCTACTAAGAATTGAATCAAAATTTTATTTATCTTTTATCCTAAAAATAATTTAAATCTAAATAATAATAAATTACTTAATTGGATGGGTTATGTGGGGTTAGAATAGGCTATTAAAAGACTTTTTCACAATACTTTTTATATTTTTAGATATTCTTTAAAAAAAATTATCTCTCCAAAAGCAAACACAATCTTAAATAATTTTATCTTTATTTAATTCATATTTTTTCAATATAATTTATATTTCTAAATAGGTATAATCTAACCACAATATTTTTTAATTACATCAATACATCTTAATTTCTTTTAGAAAAAATAGAAAGATACCTTTTATGGAATATTTTTTGGTTTACTATGAAAACACAATACTTTAAAAAAATAGGTAATCTAACACTTTTTAAAATAATAAAAATACGATAATTTAAAATAATCTAAAAAAGCATCATAGCTCTTCTCTAAAAAATATTTTTTCCCATTCCTTCGTGGCTCCAAAAAATGAGCATTAGTTGGCAGAAAAACACATGTTCTACAACACCTTATTAGTACCTTTTTCCAATAAAAGTGTAATATCCCCAACCAATAGGGACTATTGAAAGACAAAAGCTCTGAATTAGTTATCTATATTTCTACAAATATATCTTCAAATAGATAAATAAATCACAGTATAATCTCTTATTTATTTGCTCATATGCTTACAATAGAGGTCCTCTATCAGGTATGCAAAGAATATTGAAAATACTGCCTTAATAGCTTGAGTATTATGCAAACTAGGAAATAATTCTAGAACTGGTACATCTCAGCCTGCTGTGTCAAAAACACAGTCACCGACATCAGTTATACTGCCGTCATCGATCAACTGGGGTTGTTAACTGCCAACGTCGATGAGAGGTCAGCCGATGTCGGTCTCTGTAGGTCTCTGGCTGCCGATGTCGGTGTCTGATCTTTTCGCTGATGCGTACAGATTTTCATAGATCTATACAAACTTCGTACGGCTGCCAATATAACACAACTTGTATGCTTGATCCTAATCTAAAGAACTATGGGCTAAAACAAAAGATCTATATTTGGATAATTCTTGAATCAAAACCAAAATAAAGAAATACCTGTGAAGCCTTGTGATAGCTTATGTATGAAGTTATCTCTCAAACTTGTAAACACCTGTGATAACTTATGTATGAAGTTATCTCTCAATTTGGCAATAGATCGGCTGATCTCTCACAACCTCTAAATCACACACAATGAATAGTTGACGTTCTTCAATGCAAATGGAATCTTGGAACCCTTGGCTCAGTCTTCACAGAAGAATTCTTAACAAGAATCAATATCAATAATCAAATCATGAATACAAACTCTCTCTTATGAGAAACCCTTATACCCTCCAAAGGTGTGCTTGCTAAAATTAGATTTCCTTAAATTAGACTTAGGGTTTCTTAAATTATAATTAGGGTTTTTTAAATTAGACAAAAATATTAATAATTAATAATTAATTAATATTTAATTAAAATGAGACCAAATAATTAATATTTGATTAAATCAATCAAATATTAATATCTCCCTTAATTCCTGTCCAAAAGAGCCTGAACGAAAGCCAAGCCCAGCTCCATCACTACCCTCTATCCATCCCATCAGCCTACGAGGGTCTCATAATAAGCTAATCATCCGCTCGAAAAGATGTAAACTAGAAGGGGACATGACAGTCTGCCCCTCCTGAAATTGCTTGTCCTCAAGCAATCTCAACTCTGGATGCTGTAGAATATCATCGCTTTCCCATGTCGCATCCTCCACTGGCAAATCTCTCCACTTTACGAAATATTCCCTTATAGTCCTCCTATGCAACTGTCTCTCTCTATACTCCAGGATAGACTCAGGTACTAAAATCAACATTCCCTCATCATTTAAGGGAGGTAAAACTATAGAAGGTATCACATGATGTCCTAATGCCTTTTTGAGGTGTGATACATGAAAAACATTGTGTACCTTGCTCTGTATCGATAGTTCTAGCTCATAAGCCATCTCTCCAACATGTCTCAAGATCTTGAAAGGACCGTAGTAACGTGGCTTAAGCTTCTCTGCCCCACTCTTCCTAAGAGTAGACTGACGGTAAGGCTGCATCATGAGATAGACCATGTCACCCACATCAAAAGATCTATTTGTCCTCCGCTGATCTGCATACTACTTCTACTAATTCTACACCTTAGCAATATTCTCCTTGAGAGTCCTCATAGTATCCTGACTCTCCTACAATAAGTCTCTAGCACTCGGCACTCTACTGTCACTCAGTAGCAAATCTAGAAAACTTAGTGCCTCATACCTGTACAATGCCATAAAAGGAGACATCTGAATGGTCATGTGGAAAGTTGTGTTATAGCAATACTCGCACAAATGTATCCACTTGACCCAAGCTTTTTGCTGCCCTGTAATGTAGTTCCTAAGGTAGCCCTCCACCCATTTGTTCACTATCTCTATCTACCCATCGGTCTATGGGTGGTAGCTAGTGCTCTGTGTAAGCTCAGTCCCACAGAGTTAGAACACTTCCTGCCAGAAGTGACCCAATAACTGACTATCCCTGTCACTCACTATGCTTTGAGGCAACCCATGCAATCAAAATACCTCTCGAAAGAAAACCTCTGCTACCTGTGTAGCTGTATATATGGTGGTAATCGGAAAGAAGTGGGCATACTTTGTTAACCGATCCATGACTACATATATGCAATCTCACCCTTGGGCTTTAGGTAAGCCCATAATGAAATCCATCGACAAGCACTCCCACTTCCTGTCAGGAATTGGAAGTGGCCGCAATAATCCTACTGGGTATATGTTCTCCTACTTGTTTTGTTGACAAACAGGGCACTCTCGCACATACTGAAGAACATCTGCCTTGAGTCCTTTCTATGTGAATCTCTCCCTAATCTGTCTATAGGTCTTGAAATACCTGGGATGTCCTACAGTAGGTACATCATGAAAGGCTCGCATGAGAATTTTTTTTACCACTGATCCTAGAATCAAATAAACCCTGCTCTTGTAAATGATCAAGTCATTCACAAGAGTTTATCTGGTGTCAACCGTTAATCCCTCAACAATGCTGGATGCCCATGTATCCTTGGCATACTCTGCCACAATCATATGTCTCCAATCCTATGAGATGTGGACCATAGTGCTCAAATATGGCCGACATGAAAGGGTGTCAGCCATTACATTCTGGGTGCCCTTAATGAAAGAGATGTCAAAGTTATATGCCTATAATTTGCTCACCCACTTCTACTAATGGTCATTGAGATCTCACTATCCCAAGAAATGTCTCAAACTGTTGTGGTCTGTTTTGATGCAAAATGTGCTACCCACGAGATATTGCCTAAATTTTACCAAGGCATGCATGATAGCAAGCATCTCCTTATCATAAATGCTATACAGTCTCTCTGGCCCCCTGAGCTTACAACTCTCATATACTATGGGGTGCTTATCCTACATAAGCACTGCTCCAATGCCCTCTCCTGAGGCATCGCACTGAAGCTTGAAAGGCTTCAAAAAATTAGGTAGTGCCAAAATTGGGCACATAGTCATCAACTCCTTAAATCTCACGAAACACTCTTGTGCTTCAGGTGTCCAACTAAAAGCACCCTATTTATTCAAATCCATCATAGGGGTTGCATGTCATGAATAACCATTCATGAATCTATGATAAAACCCACACAACCCTAGAAATCCCCCGTAGCTGTGTAAGGTTTGCCAGAATAGGCTAGTCTATGATAGCGCAGATCTTCTCAGGATCCATTCGCACTCCCCCTATACTGATAATATGACCTAAGTATAACAATTCGGTCATCCCCAAATCACATTTGGACTCCTTGGCGTACAAGGACTCCCTCTTCAAGATGTTTAGTACAGTCTCCAGATGAGCCAGATGCTCCTGCCATGTCCTACTGTAAATAAGGATGTCATCAAAAAAAAAAGTACAAACCTCCTTAGCAGTGAATGGAAGACTCTATTCATGGTGGACTAAAATGTTGCTAGTGCATTAGTGAGCCCAAATGGCATCACTATAAACTCATAGTGTCCACAATGACAACAAAAAGTTGTCTTCTCCATGTCCTGCTCACGAACCCTGATCTGATGATAGCCTGACCTTAAATCTATCTTCGTGAAGTAATGTGCACATTGGAGCTCATCAATAAGCTTGTCGATACGAGGTATTGGATACCTATTCTTAATTTTTCTCTTATTCAGGGCTCTATAGTCAATTCACATGCATAAGGTACCATCCTTCTTCACCAATACAACCAAAGATGCAAATGGTGATTTGCTAGGCCGAATGTGACCCATAACAAATAACTCCTTAATTGTTTTTTTGATCTCATCCTTCAACTGCTTGGGATTTTGATAAGGAGTAATCATAATGGGCTTAGCGCCCTCCTCAAGCTCAATAATGTGCTCTATGCCCCTGTCTGGAAGTCTCTCTGGTGGAATATCACTGAATACCTTATCATGCTTGACTGTCAATTGCTGAATGTCAGGATGATACTCAGTCTTCTATTATCCCTCCTATATTGGTGCCAATGTGCACTCGGCTGGCCACTCTACCATGTCGTGTCGTATGAGCCTCTCCATCTGATGTAAAGAGATAGTTTTGATGTTATCGTCCCGTATTGCCTTAAGAATGTGTGTCTTCCCGTCAACATCAAAATGGATCTCCATGTCTTTAAGATGAAGAGTGACTACCTCAAGGGAACGAAGCCACTTCATGCCCAAGACTAAATCTATATCCCCCATGTTCACCACATAATAATCAGCCTTGAACTCATAGTTGTTTAAGCACAATGGGAGATCTCTAATCATCCGTTCACACTTAAGGGTGTAACCATCAACTACCTTAACTCTAATGCCCTCAAACTCTTCTATGTTGAGTCCAAGCTTCTCCACAAATCTAGTATCAATAAAATTATGTGTGGCTCCAATGTCAAGAAGGGTAATGACCCTCTGTCGTATCAAAACTCCATGGAGTTTGAATGACCCCTCATGTTGGATGCTAGATAGGCGTACTTCTTAAATCTAGAGCTTTGACCCTACCTCTACCCTAGCCTCTGAAGCCTTAGCCTCTGGCTCCTCAAAACAATCGTGATGTTCAGAATCTTCTGATTCCTCATCCTCATAATAGGCCCACATCACCCGATTTGCCTTACCCTTAGGCCTCAAAGGACAATCGTGATTGGCATCATAGGGACGTTTGCAGTAGAAATAAAGCTTCTTCCTACGTAGATCATTAAGATCCTCTCTATCAAAAGGTGGTGCTACTGGGTTAGCCTTTGATTCATTCTTAACACCCAATTTATCTATGTTGAAACCCGGTCTTTCTCTATTCTTGTTGAAGCCCTTACTGTCCTTGGATGAAGAAGTACCTCTAGAGTTAAATTTACTGGATGGGGCTGCCATCTCCATACTACACACCTTATTCATACCTTCCTGTAATGAAGGAGGATCAAAGCCTTTGATCCAACCTCTCAATGGTTCTGTCAATCCCTCCATGAAGAGTACTACAAGTTACCTCTTTGAAATGTCAGGAACCATGACTGATAACTTTTGGAAGTCACCAATGTAAGACTCTAGACTGCCACTCTGGCACAACTGTGCCAACTCTCAGAAATAGGATTCCAGATCCTTCCTATCAAAGTGCTCCACCAGCCTATCCACAAACTCCTGATAAGATGTGATCTGATCATGATGGAGTGTCACCATCCCGTGGTGCCACCAATCGTGAGCTACTCCCTTAGGATGCAGTGTCACATATCTGATAGCATCTTCCTCATCCATCAGTCATAATGTGAGAAATGTGTCTAGCTTGTTAATCCAAGCCTATGTTGTCACCTTACCACTACCGTCGAACATCGCTAGTGTGAGCCTACTCGTAGCATGCTTCAAATCATTTTTCTGGTGTCTAGGCCTCCTATCTTATCTAACCAATCTGTAGTTTTCTCTCCTTAGATTAATAAAATGATCAAAGGACATCTTTTCCTAAACCTAAGGAGCTAATAAGTCCCACTCATCACTTGCACCCATGATAACATCTGCAAATTAGGAATCCTCTACCTCCTCCTCTGCTAGAACCTATGGTTCCTCATGAACAAATGTAGGACGTGTAGGTCTATCCGCTATTCTAGAGTGGGCCTGCTGTGATCTCTGATTAATAGTAGCACTCCTTATATCTCCTTATTCCCCATTCTATCTATTAGGTGGGTTCATCCTCCTTACTATAGTAGTAAGTGCCTACAGTGCCTGAGTCATCTCACGGTAGACTTCTCTGGTACCCTGATCATCATTATGTCGATGGCCCCTGGGTGGGCTACCCTCACATCTGTCACTCATGATAATCGGATACTATTCTAACACCTAAGTACCTTCAAGCAAGGCTCTACTGCGTGTGTTATACCTGTGTGGTCCCAACTCTTTTGGCTGCATAAGATTATCAAACCCTCAGGATGGCAGGATTTAGCTCTGATACCACTGTAATATCCCCAACCAATATGGACTATTGAAAGACAAAAGCTATGAATTGCTTATCTATATTTCTACAAAAATATCTTCAAATAGATAAATAAATCGCAGTATAATCTCTTATTTATTTGCTCATATGCTTACAATAGAGGTCCTATGTCAGGTATACAAAGAATATTGAAAATATGACCTTAATAGCTTGAGTATTTTCCAAACTGGGAAATAATTTTGGAACTGGTATGTCTCAGCCTGCTGTGTCAAAAAACACAGTCGTCGACGTCGGTTATACTGCCGTCGTCGGTCGACTGGGGTCGTTAACTATCGACATCGATGAGAGGTCAGTCGATGTCGGTCTCTTTAGGTCTCTGCCTGCTGATGTTGGTGTCTAATCTTTTCATTGATGCGTACGAATTTTCACAGATTTGTATGGACTTCATAAGGCTGCCAATATAGCACAACCTGTATGCTTGATCCTGATCTGAAGAACTATGGGATAATACAAAATATCTATATCTAGATAATTCTTGAATCAAAACCAAAATAAAGAAATACCTGTGAACCCTTATGATAGCTTCTGTATGAAGTTATCTCTCAAACTTGTAAACACCTGTGATAACTTCTGTATGAAGTAATCTCTCAATTTGGCAATAGATCAGCTGATCTCTCACAACCTCAGAATCGTACACAATGAAGAGTTGACGTTCTTCAATGCAAATGGAATCTTGGAACCCTTGGCTCAGTCTTCACAGAAGAATTCTTAACAAGAATCAATATCAATAATCAAATCATGAATACAAACTCTCTCCCATGAGAAACCCTTATACCCTCCAAAGGTGTGCTTGCTAAAATTAGATTTCCTTAAATTAGACTTAGGGTTTCTTAAATTAGAATTAGGGTTTTCAAAATTAGACCAAAATATTAATAATTAATAATTAATTAATTAATATTTAATTAAAATGAGACCAAATAATTAATATTTGATTAAATCAATCAAATATTAATATCTCCCTTAATTCATGTCTGAAAGAGCCCGAATGAAAGCCAAGCCCAGCTCCATCAAGACCCTATATCCATCCCATCACCCTACGAGGGTCGCATAATAGGCTAATCATCCACTCATAAAGATGTCAACTAGAAGGGGACATGACAAAAAGTAATAAGATAGAATTAACTCTATTCCGGCATGGTTTATTATTTTCAATACAAATATTACACAAATATTTTATATAATATATTTACATGACATAGTATTTATTATATGAATAAAATAAATAATTTTTTAAGTAATGTGAATAATATTTATCATATTTGAAATAGAAATCCATAACATGATATATATCATTTGAAAATTTATAAAAAACAAACATTTTAATATATTTTATTTTAGTTTTCTTATAAAAATATAAAATAATAAAATTTAATATTTTATACATACATACATACATACATGTATGTATGTACACACACACACACACACACACACACACACACACACACACACACACACACACACACACAGAGATACATGTGTGTGTGTGTGTGTGTGTGTGTGTGTGTGTGTGTGTGTGTGTGTGTGTGTGTGTGTGTACATATATACATGTATATATGTATGTCTTGGTTAGAGTCTCCCACTCCTACCTCATAGACTAATACTGTTTGGGATAACAAAATATAGTTTTATCAAACACAAGGATTGGTTGTTGTACTATCCTCTACATAACAATGGAACATTATTGCATAGTTTTTCACACCTCAATATTTATCTCCCTAGAACCTTGTGATTCCCTAAGCATAGCAGGCTAGTTGGGCTCTAAACCCACCACATGGCCAATATGTTGGGTATGATAGATACAAACATCAGTAGGGTTGGAACATACCGACATCAGGGGAGTTTTGGATATAAAATGGGCCTCCTAAGAATTGAATCAAAATTTTATTTATCTTTTATCCTAAAAATAATTTAAATCTAAATAATAATAAATTACTTAACTGCATGGGTTATGTGTGGTTAGAATAGGCTATTAAAAGACTTTTTCACAATACTTTTTATATTTTTAGATATTATTTAAAACAATTCTCCCTCCAAAATCAAACGCAAACTTAAATAATTTTATCTTTATTTAATTCATATTTTTTCAATATAATTTATATTTTTAAATAGGTATAATCTAACCACAATATTTTTTAATTACATCAATACATAAAAATTTCTTTTAGGAAAAAGAGAAAGATACCTTCTATGGAACACTTTTTGGTTTACTATGAAAACATAATACTTTATAAAATTAGGTAATCTAACACTTTTTAAATAATAAAAATATGATATTTTTTTAATTAATGTGAGTAATATTTATCATGTTTGAAATACATACATACATGTGTGTGTACATATATACATACATACACACATACATATATGTATGTATGTATGTATACACACACACATATGTATGTATGTATGTATGTATGTATGTATGTATGTATATGTGTGTGTCTATATAACAAGTTGTTTATCCATTAAGTAATGATAAATATTTGAAAAGAAAGAGCCCTAAATCTTGTTATGAAAAAGGAATTTTGGTTGTATTCAACCTTTTTTTAATAAAGATAACCGGTATTAAAGATGTCTCTCGTCTATGTTCATGGTAAGATAATTTTGATATTATTGTGTATTATTTCATTTTCATGGTTATATAATTTTTCTATTCTTGTGTATTAATTATGATATTATTATGTGCTGAGATTTATTGTGGCATATCTTCTATAAATTTTGTTGTTCCTTGGTTTCATTTTTCATTTGATTTTGATGTGACACCTGAGTTGAGTTTATTGAGATAATAACATAGACTTCATGTTTGAATAACTATGTATTCAACACATCATCATTTGAATTCCTCCATTTAAATATATGTAGCATCCTTACCCTCCAAATTTATTTTTAATTTGTTAGGATTGATAATGTATTCAATGCTTATTTTTCTAAAATTTCAATAATAAATCATAGATCAAAAGTAGAGAAGGAACCTACAACATTTGACATAGCAATCAAAGTCTTTATTAATGAGTTATTGATCTACTTAAATTAGAGATATGATGGTTTGAAATTTATTTTCCAACACTATTCGATGTGGTACTTATTGATTTAAAACTCATATTTTTTAATTTAATACTTTTTATTCAATAATTTTAACATCAAAATATTTTTTGGTGTATTTTTGTGCCTTTTTTATTAGTAAAAAATTATATATTACAAATTTTTAAAGTCCATTCAACAAAATTTTCAAAAATAATATTCTCAATTTTAAATTGTGCACATCCTCACCTTTCAATTGTTTTTTTAATATACAAGAACCAACTTATTTTCAAGCCAATTTCTTGAATGCTTTGAAAGATATCTATCTAGTGATTAACACTAAAATTTTGTTCTAAATAAAATAGAATATCCCACTAATTGAAAGTTCCATTCCAATTATAATATTTATTTTTGAAATATCGGTAAACAATTTTTTTTCAACATAAAATTTAATCTTTTCAATGATAAAAATGAATTCACTTAATATAAAATTATATTGACTAAAATTACATTTGTTCCTTCTAAAAATAAATTTACTTAATATATAATTATAAAACTTGTGAGATATCACAAACAAATATTTTGGAGTTTTTGGACTAGGCGAATAACTCCCTATTAAATCATGTAAAATAACTCTTGCATCACAAGTTTTCAACAAAAATTATTTTACTTTTTATTTTTATTTTTTAACTAAAATTGCTATAATATATATCTATGAATTCTATAGATTCTTATATAATAATTTTTAATACTAATTTACATGTTATTTAAGTTTATTTTACGAATTGATATATTTTATATTTTGTAAATTATGGTATAATACTTTGTGTGAGATGAACAATAAAGTTATCTTTCAATTCTTTATACAACAACTATTTTTTATTTCTGCTATATATATAAATATTTACACCTACTAACATATATATATACTTTCATAAGCAACTAAACACATCTAAATATTAAGATAATTTTTTTCGACATTATTATTGCATCCCTTATTACAATTTTTTTGTGTTAAATAGGTTTTAAAAAATCAACAAGATTACATTCAACTCAAACATTTCTACATTAATACATAGTTTGTCTTCTTAAATTTAGCATTTAATATCATTTATTTAGTTTACAAGTTAGGAAGAAAGCATCCAACTAGATCATATTATAGTTTATAATTACAATAACCTTCTCGATTTTTGAAAGGTCTTCATGTTCTTCATGATAAATTTTTATTATATCCCTATTGAGTTTGTTTAATTCAAATTTAGTAATTACAAGCTTCCCTTTTTTGTGTATAGCTCAAGTACCTCTCTCAATGACACCTACCAACCCTCCTCTTACTAATATGAATTTTTAAATTGCATTATGTCCAATTTTTTATATACTATAATTTTTAATATAATATAATATAAAATCAAATTTTATTTCTCATCTCATCTCACTAATATAATTATATAAAACTTCATTATGAATGTCTTTCAAGTACAAAACAATATATTACAAAACACAAAAAGTGTGACTTTAATTCAACATATATATAAATTATAATATTTTATCTCAAATAGAATGCAAACAATTTGAAACCAACTAAAATAAATAAAAATAAAAAACATATAATCTTTCCATGAAAGGAAAGTGATATGGAAAAATTTGGGAGATAAAATCCACATTAACATATATAATTCTGTATAATTTTTTTGTATATTAATTTAACATGAAAAGGAAGAGTAGACATAGGCACACAATGATATAAATAAACAAGGAAAAAAGGACCATAAAAAATTAAAAGGTTTTAGTAAAGAACTATAATGAGACTATCTTTGAGTATTGGATTGATTATCAATCCTCCTTTTAAATTTTCTTCTTGTTGAGCATCTTTCCCTTTCGTTTCGTATTTCCTCTCCTTTTTCTTTTCCCATTCTCCACCAGCTCTAGCATCACAATCTAGAGATGTACATGAAACTTGGAACATAGTTCCATGTCATGATATATATATATATATATATATATATATATATATATATATATATATATATATATCTGATTTCATGAAGTCAACACCATATGGTCTAGATTTGTAAATAGTTTAGAAAAACACTCATTGGTTAGAAATAAACGTAAAACCTAATTCCTTATTATCACTAAAAATCTAACAAGATGCACCATTGTATGGTGCAAGCCTATGTTTATAATTTTGTAACATAGTACCACCAATAATGTTCACAAATAACACTATCTTTGTTTGATATAAACCTGGTTATAGTGCAGTAGGCAACACATAATTGAAGGTTAGTGATGACTCTAATAGTTATTCAAGGGGGGATGTCATTAAAAATACAAATGTAATTCCCAACTACTCACTATGGTGGCATAAAAATAGTTCTTTTTCATCCTCTACCACATTTTTCTGTAAATAAATTGAATCTAGAAAATACCTTGCCACCTTATCTCCCAAGATAATTTCTCCAAGTTTGAATAGATCTAGTGGTTTTGCATGTAATGTATCTCCTAGGAAAAAACATGAACCATTTTATGAACATCAATCCAACTACATCCAGGTATTTTCTTATTCCCCTATCTTCCATCAATCTCCTCACATTTTTTAATATAAACATACTTTCCCACTTCTACGTAGATGTTTGACATAAGAACATAAGACATATTAATATTAGAATGCAACTCTAAAATGAGTGATACCAAAAATACTCCCAACGCTATATTCTTATGTGATCTACAAGTGTTAAATAAACACATCCATAGGACCATTACAGGTTTAATTGGCATTTTGATTATAAAGTTTAGATCTTCCTCAATATGGTCAGCATGGCCAAGGTGGTATTTATGTTGAATTATTGGTATAATGCAATAATAATTACTTTTTCTATTGAATTATTTATAGATCTCCAACTAGACCTCCACCACTGCATGAAAATAAACCACAAACAAAGATTACATGATGGGGGTATGTTCCAGAATGCTTCACTAGTTTAATGAGTCTAAGAGCATAACTATCATAACCATGCATTGCATACCCTAAAATCATCAATGCACATATCAATATATTTTTTTGAGGCATTTTTCAAACATTTTCCATGCCTTCTGAATTATTCCATGGTTTACATACACGTCTATCAGGGTACTCATAACTATAACATCAAATAAATATCTAACTTTGATTATGCTTTGATGGATGTCCATACTTGATTCAAATCTTCCAATTGGACACATGCTAGAAATATGATATGAAATTCAGTGGAGTTTGCCCATTGTGGCATAGGCTAAAAATATTCTACCAAATGTAATGGATTTTGCCTTTACACCTACCATTTGCATTTGATTAAAACTATCCAAGGCCTTTTCAACAGTCCCATTTTTTAAACATCCTCTAATCATTATAGTCCATAAAACCACATCTTGTTTATGTATTTCCTTGAAAATCTTCAAAACCTTATCTAGAACACCATTTTTTTGGATATCCTACAATCATCACAGTTGATGATACAATATTTATTTGAGGTATTTTTTAAAATAGTTCCTATTATTTCTATGTAGTTCCACATTTTTTTGTATATAAATTAAGTCATTAGCAACTATAACATCAGAAAAAAATATGCTTTCTATTATGCTTTGATGGATATACATACACTATTCTAAATCTTGCATTTTTACACTAGTTGAGAGGTTGCTAGCAAATGTTGTAAAGTCTAGATTTACACCTATCAGTTCCATTTGGTTAAATCTCTCTAAGGCCTTTCCTACAATCTTGTTTGCTTAAAATTCTGAAAGGAATTTCCAACAATCCCATTTTATGCATATACTGAAATCATTGCATTTCATAAGACCATATTTCTTTAGAGACATTTTATCAAATAGTTTTTGTACCTTGTGTGAACTTATACATTTTGCAAAAATGTCTACCAGACCATTGGAAACTACATCCAAAAAAAAGGTGGAGATAATTTAATTGTCTGTAAAAAAAATGGCTTTTTTGTTTCTTAAAAAAAATCACAATACCTTCTAAAATATTTTAATTTAAAAAACAAAAAATCTTTTAACTTTCCATTAAAAATTAAGATATGGAAAGAAAAAGTAGGATTATCTTAACCAAAGTGATTTAGTATAGGTTTTATACAATAAATATATTTTTTTATATTTTTGTTTTAGCCTAGAGGATGATGTCATATTTTAAGTATTTATTATTATTTTCATATTTTAAATATTTTCTTTGCAATAATATTTTTATCCAAATTTCCTCTAATAAAAACATAGCCAATTTTGGGCCACAACAATAAAGTGTTTGGGGTTTCCAAGGTACCATAGGTGGAGGAAATTATCAATATGGATACAGATAAGGCACACAAGGAGGATGATAGAGATAGCCTATTAGGTTCTATCAATGTGGTGAATTAAATTATGCACAATAGAACTATCTATAGAATCCTCAATGGTAGTTGTATTATGCCTACTATATAACTTCAAATCAACATGATAGAGGATCACCCAGTGTTAAATGATCAATACAAATATAAAGTTATGCATAACGTTAAAATGGTCAAAACATAGCCAAGAGACAACATGTTAACATAGGCCATCACATGCCAATAACATGTAGTGTAAAGACTTCCTCCATTAGAGATACCTATTGATAATGGGATAAACAAAGTTTGGCCTAATAAGTATCTATATCCTAGTGTCGAGAAAGGTCTAATGTAATAATCTACATAGATTATTAAGAATATCCAATAATAATGAAACGTGAAGGAGATAATGCATGCATAGATGCTCATATGTATGTCTAGATTGTGCAAATCTTGTGATAGGAAGGAATTCTCACCATATTAACTGACTTGATGAAGCTCCTTAGTACCTTACATAATGAGGATATATCATAAAATATAATGAATCTCTTGCACAATCTATTAGAATGTACATATAAAGGCAAATAACTTAATGATAAGATGGTTTGGTATGTGAAAAATAAGAAAACATGGTATATGAATGTCAGAGTGGACATCAAAGTATATGGATACAAAGTACCAAGTGTTGTATTTTATTTTAATCACACAATCTATATGATTCCTAGATCCACTTGCGAGGTCATTAAATGATTTGTGCTAGACTATATTGCTCTGATACATAGCCCTGAAAACTATGGGAAGGTAGAACCCATCTGAAAGTTGGAAAAATAGAGATTAAAGTCTCATAGCATATATTGTGAGGTGATTTTGATGTCATCGACATGAAGACTGTTGATACTCAGTATCTTACTCTTATTGGGGAGAAGCAGGCCTATGATGGGTGGATGACTATAAATATATTCATGAATCAACTTCAATTGTAATAGGATGATAAGATCATCATTATTCACTTGAATAAAGTAGATGAAAATCCATATATCATCCACAAGAAGCTATATTCTCCCTATGCATTCATGAGAAAAATCTAGATGAAAGTGACAATAGACAATAAGAAATAGGCTTTATGAGCTATGGATTGTATTTTTATTTTTATTCAACCTAGTCCATAGAAATAAGTTTTGGATTATGCAGAGTTACCCATTATACCTATGCAAAGTACTATACAAAACCATTAATTTATGAAGTAGGAAACACACTCGATATTTAGGAGTTTACCAACACAGTTGGATGTGGATTTCATCTACAACATATATTATATTGATAAGGATTACGTAAAGATTGAACTTGATGGTATACTACCTTGGGATAATGTACTTTTAGTAAGTCAAGATTCAGACACCCATCTATTGAATTGAGTTAAGAGTAATCATGAACTTTGACCTCTGCATAAGGTATATAAAACATAAAAACTAATACCTCAATACTTCATAACTAAATATGTGGGTTAATTCATTGTTTGATTTTAGCTAAATATCCATGATATGAATCAAAGGTTCAATTATCTAAATTATGCACTAAAAGTGATTTTTGTAAATTAGTGGTACGTGTATAGAGAAGGCCACATAACATGGGACCAAGTATGAAAATTATTGAACACAAGGTTTTAGTTTCTTGAATAATTATGATAGCAGTGGCTAATTTTATAGGAATGAGAGCCTTTTAAGTTCTATATATGAAGATGTATTAAGGTTTGGATGGGAGAAGGAATAGATGCAAAATATCAGACTCATAGTTTTATCTATACTCTTTGGGTCATTCCTAAGGTATGGCACATCCATGAAGAACACAAAAATTAAATGAAGGAATGGGAATAAATACAAAGAAATTTTATATACAACTTTGTATTTTAGATCAATCATTTCAAAATCCATCGAGATCTATAGAAAATGCAAACTTTCTAAAGCCAAGGATGAGTTGACAAATTTCCAAATCTAATAGATTATAATCTAAAATAAAATCCAATATATGAATTGGAAGAGACATTAAATTTATATGCCTTAATTCAAGAGAAGGAATAAGGAGTATTTTATTTATGTCATCAAATCCAAAATTACTCAAAAGATAAATCTGACCAAGAAAGTGAAGATGATATGGATGTTAAGCATCTATTTGTACCAAAAAGGCTAGAACCACTATCAAAGGAATCTATAGAATAAATATAAGAATATAGCCTACAAAAAATTCAATTTCCAAAAAAAGAGGCTAAAATATCACTCTACAAAACCATTCTTAAAGTAGAGAAATATTTACCAAAAGCCTCTCAAATAACATATTAGAAACCTTCATACGAAAGAGGTTCCTATGTTGTCCCATATCGGTGATTACTGAACACACGTTGATGTCTCCAAAGTGTTATATCTTTTAAGATATTATGAAGACATATTCCCAACCATATTTACAAAATTTAAAGGTATTTATCCCTCGCTTGGATAAATTCACATTGAACTTAAAGAATGTGCAATGCTAATAAAAAATCATCCCTACAGGTTAAACCCAAATATGAAAATGAAGGTTAGGGTGGAATTGGATTAGATTCTTGTAGAACACATAATTTTTCTTATATATAAAGTAGATTGGGTAAGTGCTACAGTGCTAGAACCAAATAAGATGTGATAGATCTAGATTTGTGGTGCTTATTACATATTAAATGATATTTGTGTCAATGCTCCCTTCCCAACTCCACTGACTACTGAGGTACTAGAGTCTATCATAGGTCATGAGGTCTATTCATTCATAGATGGGTTTAGTGGTTACCATGGATACCTATTATAAATGAGGACCAAAAAAAAACTACCTTCATAATATAATGGGGATCATTCACTTATAAGGTAATGTCATTCAGATTAAAAAATGCAGCAATGGTGTTCTCTAGAGATATCATTGATGAGTTTAGGGATTTTATTCATGACATTTTGGAGGTTTACCTAGATGACTAGGTAGTGTTTTCATTATTTAATTAACACTTGTATAAGTTTGTATTGATTTTAGAAAGGTTTAGAGATCTAAGGATAAATATAAATTTAAAGAAAAATTTATTTTTCATGCCATTTACTATTTTACTTGGTCATGTAATTTTTAGTTGAGGTCTATTAGTTGATCAGTCAAAGATCATAGTCATAGTTGGTATGTCATGACTAATGAATTATCTAAAATGTGATTTTTCTTAGGGCATACAAAGTACTATGACAAATTTATCAAAGGATATGATACGATCTTAGCATCATTAGAGATTTTTTTCTGGAATGGAGTATAGTTTTTATGGACTCTCGAATGCCAAACAACATTCATAGATCTTAAGCATAGACTGGTCACTTCACTAGTTTTAATATTTCTTGACTTGAATAAACTATTTCTTATACTACTAATTTCATTAGAGGAAATTCTCACATAACTGAGAGAGGGAATATTATACCATCCAATCTATTTCACAAGTTTAGCATTGCCTATTATTTAAAATAATTACACAACAATTGAGCTAGAAGAATTGGCCATCATGTTTGTACTACAAAAGTTTATAAATTACATCTTGGTGAAACCCTTTGAGATATTTACAAATCACAAAGATATATAATACTTGGCTAATAATCCCCTAATCAAAGGAGACATTTGTATATGGTTGATGTTATTCTTGGAGTTCTATTATTATATCACGTTAAAGCCAAGGTGTGAAACCGTAGACCTAGATCATCTATGTAGGATGACCAATGGTGAATAACCAAAAGGAATCTCCAATGACCCTCGTGGTAGCCATCTATTTTAGGTTACTATAATACTAGAATAATTATAAGATATAATAAAATTTTTGTAACATAGGACTTTTCTTAAATATTGCATAGAGATGGAGAAGAAATAGTTGATTATGAGAGCACTCCCTTATAGTATAACTGATGGTTCTCTTTATTATTTAGGGAAAAATAAGGTCTTTTATAGAACCATTTTAGAACATGAGAGACCATAGATCCTTCATGAGGCACATCAAGGGGTTATAGGAGGCCATCTTGTAGGGAATGCCATTATAAGAAAGGTATTATATAGTGGATTATGGTGGCCTTAACTATTTCAAGATATATAGTGGGTTTCACAATAATGTCGCATCTATCAAAGAATGGGTAAACTAACTTAGTGAGATGAAATTACCTTACAACAAAAGCTCACACAAAAACCATTTGACTAATGGGGCATTAAATTTGTAACCCCTCTTAAACCACCAAACAAATGTATTAAATCTAGATATATTATAATTGCAACTAATAACTTTACAAAATGGGTAAAAGCTATTATGACACCAAGTTGTGGACTCTGAGATACTAGAAAATTCTTGTACTAAAAAATCGTTACTCATTTTATCTACCAAATCAAATTGTTAAGTTCTTGATGTACTCATTTTTTGAATAAAATAGTTAAAACTTTAACTAATAATTTTTTGATTTTACATCACAAAAGCATAACATGTCATCCATAAGCAAATGGTCAGGCAAAAGCTATGAATAAGGTCATTTACAAGATGTTGACTTTAATTTGTGATGTTGAAAAGGATGATTGGTAAGGTAAACTTCCTTCAATTCTAATGGATTATCACATAAATTAAAAATGTTTGATGAGTCTTACACCATTCTAGCTAGTGTATGTACTAAAAGCCGTGATAACCCTTGAATATGTTGGACCTAGTCTATGCATTACTTAGATTATGTGTATGGGATGTTTATAATCTCTCACACACAACTTACATGAAATAAAATACATGGATGAAGATAAATGTAGAACCATTTGGACATAGTAAATTCAAATTCACAGACAAAAGCCTTCGCATGATAGAAATCTATGAACAAAAGAATTCAAGTTAAACCAACCAGTTATCTTGTATGACAATAGATTTAAGCATTTTCTAGGCAAACTAAACATAAAATGGAAGGGTCCATACATTTTCCATGAGATATCATATCAAGGTATAGTAGTTTTGAATTATTTACAAGGAATCATTTTTTTGGGATTAGTTAATCATTGTAGACTAAAAGTGTACAAGTAGTAAAAATTAAACCAAAATAATAATAAGTGTAGGATCGTACCAGGTTAACTTACGATTTATTTTTTAGATTTTGTGTGTTGTGTATGATTTTATTTTTGAGTAGATTATAGGTGTTTCAATAAATATCATAGATAAGGATTTTTGTAGTAACATGTAAAGTTATATAGTAAGTTAACATTCATAGGTGGGAAGTAATTATTAAGTCCAAGAAAGGACAAGTGCACTCATCTCAAAGTTTGATAATTGTTAATAATGATTAACTTTGCCTCTTAATTTCAAGGTAAGTGATCAATGGTTGAGGTCTTGTCAAAAAGATTATAACCTACTTTCTAATCAAGGAATATCAATAAATGGAATCAAACTAGTCAGAGACCATGCCATATCAGGATCATTTGTGAATACGAAAATGGATACCAACTAATCAAATGGATAATGATTCTAATTAGCAAGATTATGTATATTTAAAACACGTGAATGGAACTTGATTGACACCAAAATATATTTAAATTGATGTGATCTTCAGATCCTACAATACAAGTTATAAAATCAAGATATCTAGTTCATTTCCATCATATTTATGCTAAGTTTCAAGTGGGATCAATTTGTCTATGATAAATTGTGCATCCAATAATGAGCTTAGAGCTGAAATGAATTCTAAAATAATTCTATCACACCAACATAAACCATGGTAGGTATTGACATAGCCCACTTTATCATGCCATTGAAGGATTCATAGAAAGAGGACATGTGCATTGGATTGGCATTGCAACAAACAAGGTTTTCTGACCCTAAAGCACATGACTTCATTTGAGTTGCTGAAAAGTGATTATATTATCATCAACAGGTTCAAGGCACACAACCCCTAACATTGGCATAACCAAATCCTTTTCACAACACTGATGTGGAGTGACTGATTCAGTTACCCACATTTTGTGATTTGGGCTAAGTCATGCAGAATTCACTCAGTCGCTACAATGATGAAAATATTTAATTCTCCTAGGACATCAATGTTTAGATCAAAATTAATACAATGGCACATGCAATAGGTCTCCCTAATAGAGGTAAATCCATGGAAGAAAACAAGTCTAATGCACCACTTATTTTAATAAAAGTGCATGAAGATTATGCAAGAAGCTCTAGAGGAATTGAGATTTTAGAAATCTATAATGAACTAGTGCACATATTGGTAGAATGTATTACTAAATAGCATTGATATACCATCAAAAATTCAAAAAAATAAACCAAAGGGTTAATTGACATTAGCCACCACATGGTCCACTACTAGGAAGAGTTTGATTGGCCTGAGTTTTTAGTATTAGAGCTCACCAAAAATATTGAGATGGATTTTTAGGATATGAAACTCACATTTTAGTAATAAATCTTAGTATTATTTATGTTTTTACATAATGGAAGCCCTATCAAAGAGAGGTACATGAGGATGTTGACTACTAGTGTAATGTACAATTTTCCAACTTAGTATGGATAAGGGAATGGAGGTATATCACCCAATAGGTAAAATTCAAATCATGGTGGGAATAATTGGTCAAACTCATTTTGATAAACCCATACATTCTTCTAAATGTGATGTAGTGCTTATGGTAACATGCAATTGTCATAGATATGCCTAGGGGCATCACTATTCATATCCATAAATTACCTAAATACCTTGACTCCTTGATTCCTTTCATCATTAACATGTAGATTACATAAAAATAGATCACCAAGTAGAAGACTATGGTTGACACATGAGTGACACCACTTCAATATATTACTTCATAGTCAAAAGCTTCAAGATCTTTGAATACATCGCACTCTACATCTATCACATGACCCAGAAATACTTGAAAGTGCAAATAACACAAATTCCAATTATCCCCATCTCCCCATCGATGTAGAAATTGCATCCATGATTTCTAGTTAGATTATCTAAGTGTTCCCCATATATTGAAGTGGTTTCCCAAAGAATTAATCTATGTGATGGAAACCAATTACTATTGTGCAAGTGTGAAATAATATTCCATCACATGTGTGGGTGGATTTTCCCACTTTTTCATATTCCATCATAGTGTACATGATCATAGATGAAGAAAATTTGCACAAGATTTGTGAGCCCCTCACTACAGGTCCACTACCTCCTTTTCCTATACATCCTAGCATTTCCAATCCTCTAGTAGATAATCCTCCATAAATTCTAAGACATAATAAGTTTACACAATGACATCCTCAACAACCTTGGAACATAAGTAAGATGTTCACTAGATTGAAAAATCCTATGAAAGATCTAGATCTAGTTTCAATGCAATTTATAGTATAACCACAAAAAAAATAGTCTTATCTAAAACCTATGAGGCATCTTATCAAGAATTAATATGTTTCTAAAGTGGAGGTTTAGGCACAAACACTTAGATCATCCTCATCTCCTTCTAAATATCCTATTCCTCATTTTGAGGAAGTTGTAGCTGACCAACCCACTATTAAAGAAGAATAGATAGCCTGTGAGGAAGCCCACTGAGCTACCAAATGTAGATTGATCCAGGTAGAAAATGAAAAAGCCAAAGTAGAGGTAAATCAAAAGGAGGATGTAGTATAGTGTATACTCCAAGAGTGATAAGGAGATCCTCATGTTGCCAAATTTGAATCCCAAGGGGCAATAGCTAAAGACAAATATTAAAAATATAGGTAGGAGGAACTAGATGAACAAAGGATTCTTGAGTCTAATGCTACAATGGCTACCTGATATAAGGATAAATATGAAAAATAATTATATAAGCAAGCTAAAGAGGAGGTAGTAGTATAGGTGGAAAATACTAAGGTGAATGTTGATAGTCAATGCTAAAGAGCCACTAAGGATACTATAGATAAATAATAGGAGGCAAAAGTGTAGAAGGATAAAGATTTTTCTATGTAACTATAGTTGGGGGTTAAATTATAAATGGAAAATTAAATAGAATCATAGTCAAATCCATTGTAACTTGTATCATAATAGGTAGATATTTAACTTACTTTTGGACCCCCCCACTTAAATTCTTTGGTCATGCAACCTTCTATCCACCTCCTCTCACCACATGACATTTTCCTTTCCCATTATACCCTTGCAACAAGCACTTCTAATGGCATCAATATCTAATCTAGATATTAACATGCCCATCATGTAAGCATCATTAGATGTTTCACAATTGTTGTCACCAATGTATTTGGAAGGTAAAACTACATTTCAAGACAACATGGCACAGAAATCTACATCACTATAGAACAATGTCGCCCAGTTGACATTAAACAAGCACCAAAAGTTCCTTTCCCCTTGGGGAAGGAAAAAAGTGATCAAAAAATTGGAGGTGAAGATTAAAATAGTGATTCATTGGTGTGATTACCATTTAGAAATTTATATTCTTTACTAGAAATGTCGTTTCCTATCCTTCCTATTGATGGAGGAGAATGGATGATTATTGGTAACAAAAAAAATCATAGAAATAAAGAGTTTGATTCTTCTAACATGACCCTTAGATAATCAAATAAAAATAATTTTGAAAGGTCATAGTCTCATCATTATTTTTCATAACTATTTCAATTTTATAGTTTTCATTTTTGTTGTTATTGGTGTGTTCATTTATCTTCTACTGGTGATGAAGAGTTGGGTTTTTGCTAGTTGTTTTTTTACAGGAATTCATGTTCATTATGGTTTGGTAGACCATGTATGTATGTTATTGTATTGGTTAGTGTCACATCCAAAATGAACTTTTACCATTATTAAAAACATAGAAGAGCAGGTTATAGATATCTTCATTAAAGATGTTGAAAAAGTTCATTTTTTGAAACTTCGTCAATTTGTTAGTCGGTTCAACATAAAGAAGGATAATGTTAGTAATTTTTCTTTGAATTTTAATTTCATACTAGATAAATACATTAAATTTACCTTGATCATTTTAATTTTCAATTACGCTAATTGTAGAAGAATAAATCCATGCAATGTCTATAGATAATAATATTTTGTTTTCATATAATTGGTTTTTATTTGATATTTTACATAGATTTATAATAATTTATAAATATATATGAAAAACATGTTCACATGTAATTTTATAAATTTACTACATTGGATCAATTTTTATTAAGGAAAATGAGAAGAAGAAATAAAATAATAAAAAATTCAATATAATGAATTTGTTGGTCTAAATTTTCTACATTGTCTATGACATTCTAGTTGTGATATATTTATTATTTTAATTTTATCTTTTCAAAAAAATTATGTATTTAATTTACTAAAAAAATATTAAATAATTTTTTTATTATTAATGGGAAGTTGATGGGATAAGGGATATAATATTATGTTAATAACTAAAAAAGAGACACATCACATTCCTTATTCAACCTACATGTGCATAAATAACTATTTATTTTGAATTATTGTTTAATATGTTTGTATTTTGGTGATTATATTATTATTTTAGAATAAATATATGAGATTGTGGTGTCTCACTTCTCTAACCTTGTGCCTGCTTTGGATAGTTGCACACCACTCTATAATCTCTGAGTCTATCACAACTCGATGAAGATGATCACATTGAATCTGATCCAAATGAGACATCATCATCAAATAGATCCATCATGGGTAATTTTTTTTATAATCCATTCATGATTTATATCTCTTAGTTTGAATTCTTATCCTAGAACTAGCCTTTCAACAGTTTTCTTCTCTATAAATAAGACATTATAATATAGCTTTCTCTAGATGTGTACTATTGCATGAGAATTGAAAAGAGATATAATAAATGAAAAGTTTGCGAGGCCTAATATATTTTTATCTTATGTTTATAATTACATAACTAAGACCTTAAAATAATTAAAAAATGCCATGTGTAAGCACATCAAAGATAAAATGAGAAACTCATATTAGGTGCAAGTTTGGTTACTTTAGATCTGTAAGGATTATATTATTTTAGATCAATTCTATTAGAAAATATGAAATTTATATGACATGAAATTGATATAATATTATCCATGTAGATGTACTTAAAAAATTATGATTCTACCAAACTTAATAATGTTTATAGAACTAGATGCTTGTAATATCATTAAAGGATTATGGCTACATGAAAAAAAAGAGATGTTCGCATTACAAGTACCTACCTACATGGTTATTTCATTTCATTTCACAAAAAATTATATAACTCAATAGAAAACAAATAAATAAATTAGAGGTATTAGAAGTATGTGTTATGGTAAATTTTAGGATTCCTTGTTATTTATACATAGTGTTGTATATATGTATCCACTAATGCAAATAATATTGGCTTCTTTTGATTATCCATGATAGGGATATGAATCCATAAATAACAAATATGCACTTTTATTAGTTTTATGTATCCAAAACCTATAATAAGTGTGTTGGTTGTGGTGCAGTGAAGTAGTTCTATGAAACTATGATTCCACCAACCTCAATAATGTTTATATAACTAGATTATTATAATATCAATAAAGGATTGTGACCACATGAAGAAAAAAAAAGATGTTCAAAGCACAAGTTCCTTCCTAACATGATCACTTCATTTCATTTTAAAATATATTATATAACGCAATGGAAAAAAAAACAAATAAATTAGAGGTATTGGAAGTATGTGTTAAGGTGAAGTTTATGATTCATTGGTAGTTGTATTTGTAGCCACTAATTTAGATAATCATGGCTTCCTTGCATTGGCCATGATAAGGATATGCATCCGTAAATAATAATCATTTACTTATGTTAGTTGTATGATTTCAAAACCTATAAAAAATTCATTGGTTGTATTGTATTGAAGTAATTATATGAAATATATTTATTTGTAAATGATATTATTGGATGGTAGGTAGGTGATTTTATCATTAGTTACACTACTAGGAGGAAATAATAAAAAAACCCTAGACATGGTGAAATTGTGATTTTTCCATATGTGTAGTAACAAAAAAGGATGTGTACACTATTTCCTAAAGTTGTTACATGGAGAATATATGAAATAGTAAGCTATTATTGGCCTCATGTTATAAACTCTATTCACTATTTAATGGAAAATGGAAGGGAAATAACATAATAATATATTTCAAAAGACCTTAGAGCATTATTTGTAAATTTTGTACATAGTGTTATTTGATTAGGTAAGGGTAGAAAGCATGTCAAATTAATTACCTCTTCCAAAGATAAGAGTAACTGATATGCAAGTACTAATAACATTGGTGATTTCTTATGTTATCCATCACAAAGGCTCTTATATAGAACCAATATTAGTGCAATATAGGGAGTTTATCTATACTTACATAATTCAAACTACTAATACATATAATATATCAGTAAGTATGATCTAACATAGTGTATAATTTAAATAACATGGTTGATGTGAAATAGGGGCATATGTATTAATTACACTATTAAACTATACTATGGGCATGCATATATAAAAATATATTTTTATAATATAATGCTTACATATTTTGATTATGTGTTTTTAGATTCACCAAAATGTCAAGCTATACAAAGAAAAAATATCACTAACCAACTCCAAAACCACTATAAAAATGATCATGTTAAGAAAATTTCCCCACTCAGTCAACCATTGATTAAGTCATGGCCCCACCCGACCAATACATTATTAAGTCATTCATGGATATATCCAATGAAATTCAAATAATAAAAACTCTTAACTCTATTATTCACATAAAATTGAAGCTAAATTTCAACTAGAACATGATTAAATTTAATCAAAGTGTACTCACAACCTCTAGAACATTATGTTTCTTCATAATATTCTATCCATGAAGTTATTTATGGATCTCCTTGAATTAAAATAAAATTACAGAAATTTATATTCATATATGTTGATGATATCTTCTTATGTTATTTTCTTTCATATTTAAGCCTTGATCTCTTAATATGCTTTATCAACAACTCACACAAAATAATAGTTGTTTTTCATGATGTGTTTTCACCCTTGTACAAAGATTTCAATTCCATGATGTGGCATGAGCTCCTGATGTTCAAATAATTAGAAAATAATATTATTTGGCACACATAATAGTCTTGTTCTATAGTCTCAAACATTTCCCATTTATATAAATATGATTTGCGTCTTATGTGCATTTTACCATGTATATGATAAGATATAATATCGTTAATGTCTAATCTAAAATATTTAACCTTGTAATGTTGTATGTTATGAATACATTACCTCACTTGAGATGTGATATAATATAATAACATAAATAATGTTCCATGTGTGTGAAAAATCTAGGTACTATAACATAGATAGTAATATCTTGTATATGAGCTCAAGATATGAAAAGGGTAATATCAAGGAGATGATAAATGTGAGTGTAAAATATATTAAATTTAATATAATTATTATAACTTTTAACAATTTAAATAGAATATATGAGTTACTTTCCCTAGTATACGCATGATAAGAATCATGGAAATATAGGAAAGCAATAAAAGCATTGTGCATGATATAGATATGGAACCATGAAACACACCTAATGAAAATAACTAGGACACGGTGAATGTCACATATGTAATGAATCAAAGAGGAAACATTTCATATATTGTAATCATCCAAGAACATCTAAGACAAATAATATGGTGAAGTTACATCAATAACATAGTAGGCCTAGAAGAAAATGATGCAATATGAAACATATAATAAATAAATAAAATAGTAAAGGAATTTCAAGAGCTTTGAAAATCATGTCAAATACATTAAATAAAAAATAGAAACCTGATAAAGTCACCAAATGCACTGAATACATCTCAATAATGATATAATAAAGTCGTTTATGTGACCACTAATCAATAAAATATTTGAGAATTGATATATAACACATTTTAAACACTAACATAATGCATAAAACATGATCATATGTATGTCTATATGCATACACATATTTATACATATATACATATATCAAAACAAATATATATATATATATGCATCCATTCATATAAATTTGAATGAATGTGTATATAAATATACAAATGTGTGTGTACAAAGATGTATACATCTATATATATCTACAAACACATCTGTATATGTATATACACATACATTCAAATTTTTGTGAATGAATGCATGAATAAATACACATATATTTGTGTTTATACATACATACATACATACATATTTATATATACGTATATATGCATGTATGGAAATTGAACAAGTTGTGGAATCTGGAACATTTTGTAATAAAATATAATTTTGTTTTTACAATAAGTATGAAGTTTGTCCATGATGGAAATCACAATATGCAAAAGTATTTTTTAACATTCTAAATATATTGTTTATTGCAGACATTATTATTATAGGACTAAATTAGATGTTATTGGTATTTTTGATGAACTTTATTGATTTTTTCTTTATTCTTATCACTCTTGAAGTTCCTTTTCTCATTCAAATGCTTTTCATTCTCTATGAGAGGATTGTCCATGTTAGCCTTCATCCATTTGGTTTGTATGCACATGTCCCATTATCTTCATCTCATTCACTTCTAACCATTTAATTTTGTTCGACATGACAATATAGCCTTAAAATGAATTCAATTTTAGATACGTTATAGGTCATTTGGGCATCTACGTATTTAAGAATTACAAATAATCTAAAATTTATAAAAAACTAAGATGCATTATTTACATTTTTTATCATGTGACCCCTCATTATTTATAATACCTTTCTCTCTCCTCTTATTTATCAAAAAATGGTGGTCCTCTAGAAATGGAATCAATGTATTTATGGAGTTTTAATTGGTTTAGGTTGGGTACGGTGCACTCTAGCCATGTTGTCCCATGTTACTCACATTTTTTAATTATTTGATAAAAATTTAATAGCCAATATAATCCCAATTATAATTCAAATGATCTATAAAAAGAATTTCCCCAAGAGATGATATGAAAAATCAGCTAACATTTTTTATTCACAATGATCTATTGAGCATTGCACATCTTATAGATAAATCAATAAAGTATTTTACAAAACATTAACTATAGAAATAAAATTAATATTAGTGGCACATTACATTTTACTAATTTTCCTAACTGATGATTTAATGTAATTATTGTAGTTTTGTTTTTTATATTGTACACCATCAGGGACACAACAAAAATATAAAAAAATATCAGTGATTCCCTCATAAACAATACTATTATTTTAACAATCCCATATAATGTGTATGCTTAGGTGATATGATACGTAATCCTTAATTTTTAATATTCTCCAAATATTTTGTTCCATTAAATAACTCCTTAGCATTATGGATACCTGCAATGCACTTTTTCTCATGACATATTATATGCCCCTAGTTTTTAAGGACTATCATATTTGATTAGAAAGTACACATTTGACACAAATATTAAAATAAGTAGAAATAAAATTTATATTGAAGAATAAAATGTTAGTGTAGATATTTATTATTCCATTTACTTATTAAATGGATAAGCCCTACACATTTAGCTTTAGCTTACTTATTTGTGATAAGAGGTTAAGTCAATGATAGGGTGAGTTCTAATTAGAGTTACACCTAGAGTTCAAATGAGTTCCACTATCAGTTCTCCTATGAGTTCCACAATAAGCTACACTTAGTCCCACATTGACTTATCATGTGAGTTAATACCCCATACTCCTTTATATTCCTCTTCACTAGGTTATTGTAAGAGAGCAGATAATTGGCAAACAAGGCATGTTAATGAATCAAACACTTATTGCACATCCTCTTCCATATTTCTAATTACAAAAAGGTAACTCTTTCATAATTATTTGCATGCTCACTCTAGCAGAGGATCACTTAATGACCTATTTAGCTATGGCATTAGAGCTTAAGGTTCTAGTAATAATCATCAAGTTATCTCTTTGATTCTTATTTATATTTTTTTGAATTGCTTAAGAGGAATTTTTATATTGATTCTCTTTTCAATTATATGTAAGCTTAGTTGTGTAGATTTGTGAGAAGGATACATGGTTTCTAGCTCATTGTAATTTTCCACAAAAACCACTTTCACATGGTTAGAAGGTCTTCCAATAACATTCTAACCTATCCCATGTCCTCATTTGATGGTCCACACTTAGCTTGGCATTTATGCTTGACGTGTTTAGAGAAAGGCCTAATTTTTTACAACATTTAATTATTTTGAATATTTTTGGCTTGTATACAGCCCTATCATTCTCATACCATCCACCATTGGCTTTGCCATTCTGTTTATGGCCTACATACTCTTCTCATGTGGCTTGTCCATTTATCGATTGTTCTTGTACAAATCATTCTCAACCTTTGAGGGATTCTTCAGCCTATCTAATGACTTCCTGCTACCAAATATAACCTTTTAAAATAATAATGTCCACATTTCAAAGCCATTCAAAGATATTCTACAAAGGAGAAACTATTTAAGGTAATATTCTCCTAATTATAAGGACCAAATTGTGAAAGCTTTTTCATAAATATTAAACACTTCCAATTATAACTTTGGGGAAAAATATAGTAGAGAATGAATCAACACTCCAATATCAAGGTTAAAGAGGTGAAACAAAGGTCACTTGATGGTAGCCTAAGCCATAAGGAAGAATAGAAGATTGCAAAGGAGCCTCTATGAGTAAAAACCCCTTTGGGTTTTGATGTCAAAAGGTAAAAAATAGTAGGTTGGTGGTGCTACTTCTTCTTTTCCTACATCAAAGTTGTCATAACCTTGGTAATAATCATAGTCACCTTGGATTTGGTGGTGTTCAAAATCAAGGAGCCTACTGTTAATGTAGTCTTATAACTATTATAGCCATGCTAGTGGCATCCTCATAATCTCCAAGCTATGCTTCATTCTAGTTTCTTCTTTTTACAGACATGTATGCATACATTGGTGGTACTATACATCCTAATATCCCTCGCTAAAAATTTAAAAACATAAAAAATTTCTTAATTTTTTAGAAAAACATGCTATTTTTAATTATTTTTAAATAACTAATATTTTATTTCCAAAAATATTAAAAACTAAAGCATGTTTTGGTTTTATCTAATATAGCTTTAATTTTTTAATTAAAACCCCTTACAAGAGGATTTTTCATTAAAGTACATGTTAGGGTGATTGGACCAGTTTTTTTTTACTTTAGTTGTTGTGAGGAGGTCTAGGGTTTTGTTGCAATTCCAGTGAGTTGTTACATGACATGTTTGATGTTTAAACTTTCCATTTTTTTAAACTTTTAGTATAGTTCTTATTAAATACACCTCATTTACAAGAAATGTGTGGTGTTTTAAATTTTGATTGGTAGATCAAAATTGAGCACCATATTTTGTAAATTTATTATTTATTTGTAGCGTATTGGTATTATTATTATTTTAATAAAATACTAAAGTTATAAAGTACCATATTTAGGGGGGTTATGGGTCATACTCTTTTATATAGCATACTTCATACACTGATTACTCTCATCTATATGGATTCATTTTTAGCCCAATCAAAATTCTATCTCTATAGCATGCACCATTATTTTCCATTAATATAATATTAATTTCTCAATTGGATGCATTCTCAGTTTTTCCTGATGTCACATTCATGAGCATTCTTTAGCATTTTATTGTAGAGTATTTTGTGTAGTTGTGCACTTCCCTGGTGTCTTCTCTTAGTCATGTTGACCCCATTTGAGATAATAAAAATGGGGAGAGTTATGTCATCTTCAATTACCCTTCTTAGAAAAGATAATTATTCTTTGTGGTGTTCTTACATGGAAAACTTTCTCACACACAAGAATCTTATTGCATTCTTATATAGACAAATTCCTACACCCACTGATCTTGTTTAGTTCGATAAATGGGATAATACTTACGATATTGTTTTTTCCACTCTGTTACTACATATTTCCATGAATTTTCATTTCCATGTGGAATATATAGAGTGTCCATATACTATTTGGAGCATACTATAGAGCCTTTTTAGTGATTTTGATGAGATTTATGTCACACCTCCTCCTCCATTTCCTATTGCCTCTTTTGAGACTTTTATACTCTATCCTCCCACTTTTGTTTCTTTTGATGATACATCCATGGTTTATAGTTTTCTTCCATCTATCGATCCCCCACTATAGGATGATATTCTATGAGACCTTAGTTATCTCATTGAAAATTCTACGTCTATTCTTATGTAGATTATTTCTCTTTTAGAGCCTTCATAGACTTACATTTTAGGGGAATTTACTAATTTTAGTAAGAGTATACATATTAAGAGTATTGATAACTCATATGTTCCTATGGACATTTATGTTTCAGATTTGAGTGCTTTATTTGTATACTAGACTTCAATTTTGATGATTGTTGAGCATTGCTCTCCTCTTCCCATGGGCAATCTTTTAGTGAATGTTCCATGTCTATCTTCTTCTCTCGATATTATCTCTCTTTCATTGTATGATTCTTCATTTCTATATTCTACAGTTAGTCCTATGATATCTGATTAGAATTTTGTACATTTGAGCATTAGTAAGGAGACATTTGAGCATTTTTCAGAGATCTACATCATGATCCCTATTTGCATTCCACTTTAGTGGGAATTCAATAATTTGATAGCTCATGGTTTCTTTTTTTTAATCAAATTAAGAAGCATCATTGACTATAGAGGTAGGTAATACACCATTGTCCATGTGACATTCTATGTACACCTTCACTCTCTTCTTTATGGAGGCACACATCCTCCATATTTTGTAGGATATTGGGATCATCGTTATGTACTTGGGTACCACATCAACCCTCATTGATGACACATTATTTTATATCCCACCTAAGCTATGTTTAAGGGGGATGTTGGAGTGGGGCTTTCTAGTCTTACATTATTTTCTTTGTCTCTCTTTTTTTATGGGCGTGGGAGGATTTTTTCCCACTAGTTTATCTCCGTTTACTCCATTTATTGAGAGTTTCATTGTATGTGGGTACCTCATTAACGCTCGTCATTGGGACCCATTTTTTTTCTTTTCTAACTATCTAAAACATGTTTAAAGGGGGTGTTGGTGTAGGATATTAATTATTCCATTTAATTATTAAATGGATAATCCCTACACATGTAGCTTCAACATACATAGGTGTGATAAGAGGTTAAGTGGGTGAGAGTGTGAGTTCCACATAGAGTTCCACTTGGAGTTCAATTAAGTACCAATGCAAATTTTCCTATGAGTTCTATAGTGAGTTACACTTGGTCCCAAAATGAGTTCTCTTATAAAAAGGAAATTTAATGCATTAGGCATTTATTGTACATATTTTTGTTCATTTATGAATATAAGTTAGGTCATTAATTTGGAAAATTCTATGTGTACTCACTCTAGTAGAAGCTCACCGACTAGCCTATTGTAACATAAAATGAGTCATGTAATACCCACTGCAATGTAACTTGGGGATATAATAGAGAATAAATCAAAGTGAACTAAAATAGGAATTTGACATACTCGTCACAGTAATGGGAGCTTAACAACTTTTTATTCATAATACATACATGGATACAATTAAAACATATTATTTACCATGTTATTTCTATGAGTTTTCTATTTTTATTTAATAAATATAAAATAAAATGTTATTGATAATTTTTTACCTTATATCTTGTGCTAGAAAATTGAATTAATTGTAAAAAAACATCATATTTTCTCTTGAATGCCACCTAACACATTTTATATTACTAGTGATCAAAGTTTGGGAAAATGATAAAATTCAGTCTACAAATTCTTAGACTTAATGGTCTAAGCTACTTGTTATGAACTTTTTTACATGATAATTATTTATTCAACATTTACCATTTTTTTCAATATGATAAATTATGCAAAGACTTGTCTCACATGAGATCAGAAAAAATAGAATTTTTTTAGCTATCATCTACTGACACATGTGGGGAGGTATTGGGAGGTATTACCTACACTAGGAAAATGTTGTCGATTAAGTGTGATTGCCATACTTCACAAATAGGGATGGAAATTTGATTGAAATTGTAGATAGAAAGGTATGATGAACATCAAAACAAAATTATAACAAGATAATTATTTTTGGAGTAATCTGATATTATAATAATGCCACCAGAAGAACCCAAGATTTGGAGGATGATTTAGGAGTCCAACCAAAGCCACTGAATGGAGTGGAAAGTGGGCCAGTGAGCACTAATACATATAAAAATTAAAGATTTTGAGGAATTATAGTATGTCATGTTCTTCTCCCACTGGAAAAAATAGTTTGAATGACTCGGAGATAGATGAAAAACTCTTTGAAGGGTTAAATGACATAATGACTATCACTATTTACTTAATGCATTAACATAAAAAAACATGACTATTTTTATAAATTTACATAGAAGAGCTCAAAATATATATAAGTTATGATATATATAATAGATTTTCTATAATTACCAACACATTAACTATTGTGTTATATTTTTCATATTCAACAACAAGCCAAACCAAACCACAAAAATAGTTGAACCCAACCAAATATGACTCTGTGGTAACAATAAAAACTACATACAACTAGGTGACCTTCACTTGTAGTTTGGCCTCACCCAAACAACATGCAAGGAAAATTTAAGCTAAATGGCAGTGAATTTTCAAGGCATATTCCCATGCACCATTAAGGGCTAAATAAAGGGAAAATAATAGATCAATAAATGAGTTTTATTTATGAGATATGCTTCTAATTAACATAAACATATGCATCAATGAAGAATGGTGAGCACCTGAAGTTAGAACACCTATTGAAGCATTGGCTATGTGTCATACATGGAGGTACCAAATCATGGAATTTCCCTATCTTAATACTTGTAAGTAGAATGGAGAGATAAAACTTGCACACCTAGAAAACTTCAATGATTTATTCAAAAATAGGTGTTTCTTAAAAACATCAAAGTCACTACTAAAACCAAAAGAGAATTTCATAAAATATTGAAAGATAAAACTATTTAACTAAATACCTCTTAAACCAGTGCTATCAGATCACACTATCGAAAAAATGTAATATTTCTTACAATCCCCCCTTTATTACATTGTTTTATAAACATCATATTTTCTGATAGTGGTCCCCCCTTAATTCAAACATTTTAAAAATATTTACACTCTTCATGTATCCTGCTCACTTTCTGAGGTAGCATGCCATATTTTTGGCTTCATGGTCTTGGTGGCACCTTGGTTTTTCCTTGCAGGATTACCACAAACTTGGAAGTGACAATAGTATATCTCTACTAAATAGCTTCAGTGGTTTCTTGGATTACCATGAACCTAGAGGTGGTAGGAGGTCTCGATAACTTTAGTGGTTTTTCGGATTTCCAAAACCATTTTGCAAGAACCAAGCATTAATTTAGTGCTTTTACTCCCCACAATGTTCTTCATTAGGAGGTACCAAATTCGAAAATAATGTTTGGTATTTTTTATTGAAAATCACAATGCATAATCACATTGCACACAACATAAAAAAAACACACTGAAAAATGTCACCATCACAATGATGCGACCCCATCATAGGTGACTCACGAGAGGACACTGATTGTCTTCCAACCTCTGTGTATCATTTAGACTCCATTTGATTGTTACTTATTCAATAGGTTCTGCTTTAAATCTCAAATATATGTCATTCTTGATGACAAGAATACTCTCCCCAAAATTTTAACACATTAAACTTAGGACGTCAGAGTCACCTAATAATGTGTCCTTTACAAAGAGAAAATTTAACATTGACAACTTTATTAATTTTGATGACATACTTAGCTTTTCATACAAATAACCTTTGAGTTTTTGACAAAACTAACATATATTAAAAAAAAACTCAAAATCTCTTTAATTTTATTTTTTATGATATATGGACCAAATAAAAACCTCTAATATCTCTTTTGACACAAAATGACACAAACTACAGTTATTTGGACCGCATCTAAAATAATATTTAAACACATAGACTGATAAAAGACCACCCATAATCTTTTAATGATACGTGACATAGAGCCAAAAATTAAAATAACACCTAAAAACAAATAAAACCGAACCTAAAACACTGACGATGCATTAGATTGGTTACATGGCAGGTAGGATAAGAGAAGTCATAGTAGGCTGTATGACCAAGATTCTGATCATTTGACCACCATGTTGAATGCTTCATGAACCATTTCCTTTATTTTGCACGGATCGTTCCGCACGTGGACAGGCAGGGACAGAATTGGTGGGCTGTCACGATCTACTGTATGTAGAGCTTGAGGAGTATCGGTAGCTACTGCCGAGCCATTGAATCCAATTCAAAATGCTATAACTATAGGTGCAATAGGATCTATGAATGTTGGGATACATAAAATGTCGATGCAAATGGGGATCACTCAATGAAAAAATCAGAATGCATGTTAGAATGGTGGCAAGTTCGGTACACGGTGATTGCAAACTAGAATATTTTGTGCAACGCGTAAGGAATATATCAGAAGTCTTGATATAATGTCACGTTTGAAGAAAATCGATGCACTGAAACCTTTGCCAAAACCAAATCTGATGCAAAAACCATGAGCCCAACCCAACGGATGTGTTCCCCATACTCTTCATCAAGTTTCCCATACCCTTCATCAAGTGAAATTTCATGATGAAGATGATTTTTTTTTATGCTCCAATGACTCTAATGTCATCGATGCTGTAGCAAGCTGGATGAAAGCATATTGATTGAGGAATCATGCCCAAAATTGGGTGAAACAATTACTTCTCCTCCTATGGCTATGCCTGCGGTTGGCCTGGGTTTGGACAACATATATATATATTTTTTTGAGTGAATATAGCGACTCAAAAGATTCCTACATGGTCATCGATCAATATGCAGCATATTAGTAGATGCATGTAGATATCAGGGGTACGCTCAGGTCTGAAATTGACAATACATAATTTAATAAAAAACTCTCACATTACCAAAGGCATCCATGAATTTTGTGATGCCCCTTTAAAACTCAACTCACCATATTGCACTCCATTATGGATTTTGGCTCTGATACCACACTGTAAGCAGATTGGAGAGATGAAAATTGCGCAGATAGAAAACTTCAATGATTAATTCACAAACAGGAGCTGCTTAAATACATCAAGGTCGCTACTAAAACCAGAAGAAAATTCCATAAAATCTGGAAATATAAAACTATTTAACTAAATACATCCAAAACTGGTGTTATCAAATTGCACTATCTAAACAATGTAATACTGCTAACAATATTTGATTTACACACACATTCGTGTATATGTGTGTGCACGCATGCACACACGCATGCAAGCATGTATGCATGTATGTATGTATGTTTTTATACATACATACATATATATATATATATGAGATTGAATTTAAATAATTAATCTTTATTTTATATAAAATATAACTATGTATGATTTAAACCAAATAATACATATTTTATTATGTAATAAAATTATTTTAAAATTAAGAGCCAAGTAAATTATTAATAAAAAATAAAAAATAAAAAATTGTAAAAAAAAATAATAAATAAATAATGTTCTCACGTAATTCAATATGGTTATTTATCTATCTTTGTTAGGCATAGTATCAATGGCCACCTAAATGTTTCCATTTTCTTACTTAAACAGCAATTAATTTATAAAAATGACCTTGTATTAGATGATGTTTTTTTCTAAATGTCCTTGTAACCTCAAATTATATTTTATTTTTTGATATAGGGTAAAACATTGGTTTTGATAGGTACCCAAAACCTAGAACAAAATAGAGTAATGGAACTAAAAAGAACCAAAAAAGACAAATAAGAAACAAATTCCTTCAAGGAAGGATCGAGTAGGACCAAGATGGAATGTCAGCAAAATGTCATCTAATCAAGTGTAGAAATTAACAAACAAAGAACCTTCCATAAGTCCTTTGGGTCAAAAAACTTTTGCATACAAACCATCGAACCAACAAGATACTCAATAATATCTTGATCCATACTTGGAAAAAAAAAATAGATATCCAAACATATTATAAATCTTTGTATCTATGTAATCATTTAACATGCAAACACACATTCATTAGCTTTGAAATAAATATGGTTAACCTTGTATTGATATTCTTGAGGAAGAATTATGTAGCTTTCAAAATTATACTTTACTATCAAAATCAAAGTCTAGAGTGAAGTGAATGAGGGTAATCTATCTCCACTCACCACCCCCACCCCCTTATACAAAGTACTTGGGTGGCCTCTAAGCAACATAAAACTTTGACCTCCCACCACCATCTTTGTTATTTAGGCTTTCAAAAATGCATTGAAAGCTCTTCGAAATTATACAAAGTAGGCATTATAAACCCTAAAAAGCCACTTACATATAATAATATATGTAATATAATATGCCCCCCTATTGTATGATATCACTTAAAATACCTTATCAATGCTTCTCACCATCAGAGCCTAATGTTTATCCTTCTCGCAATATAATAATATAATATTATATTAATTATTATAGAATTGTATTAAAATAAGGGAGTAGATTTAAAAAATATCCTTTAATATCAAAAATGAATTCTAGACTGAAGTAAATGAGTGTAATGTGGTTGGTGCATCTTTTTGAAAACACATTACTAGAGATTTGATCTCACCTTTTTTGATGTGCAAGGTGAGTTGGGTAGTGATGTCAAGGGAAAATGATATTTGACACTAAATCCAGACTTCAGGTAACAGTTGGATTTTCATGACTTGTACCTTTTGTAAAGGGATATACAAGGTGTAGGGTCATAGGTTTTTTTATTGGATGTTTTCTATTATCAAGGGTCGACAAGGATGACATTAGGCCATTTTGATTGTGAAAAGGATCCACATTAAAGAACCAAAAAAGACAAATAGGAAACAAATCCCTTTAAGGAAGGATCGAGCAAGACCAAGATGGAATGTCAGCAAAATGTCATCTAATCAAGTGTAGAAATTAACAAACGAAGAACCCTCCATAAGTCCCTTGGGTCAAGAAACTTTTGCATACAAACCATCGAACCAACAAGATACTCAATAATATCTTGATCCATACTTGGAAAAAAAATAGATATCTAAACATAATATAAATCTTTGTATCTGTGTAATCATTTAACATGCAGACACACATTCATTAGCTTTGAAATAAATATGGTTAACCTTCTATTGATATTCTTAAGGAAGAATTAGGTAGCTTTCAAAATTATACTTTACTATCAAAATCAAAGTCTAGAGTGAAGTGAATGAGGGTAATCTATCTCCACTCACCACCCCCACCCCCTTATACAAAGTACTTGGGTGGCCTCTAAGCAACATAAAACTTTGACCTCCCACCACCATCTTTGTTATTTAGGCTTTCAGAAATGCATTGAAAGCTCTTCGAAATTATACAAAGTAGGCATTATAAACCCTAAAAAGCCACTTACATATAATAATATATGTAATATAATATGCCCCCCTATTGTATGATATCACTTAAAATACCTTATCAATGCTTCTCACCATCAGAGCCTAATGTTTATCCTTCTCGCAATATAATAATATAATATTATATTAATTATTATAGAATTATATTAAAATAAGGGAGTAGATTTAAAAGATATCCTTTAATATCAAAAATGAATTCTAGAGTGAAGTAAATGAGTGTAATGTGGTTGGTGCATCTTTTTGAAAACACATTACTAGAGATTTGATCTCACCTTTTTTGATGTGCAAGGTGAGTTGGGTAGTGATGGCAAGGGAAAATGATATTTGACACTAAATCCAGACTTCAGGTAATAGTTGGATTTTCATGACTTGTACCTTTTGTAAAGGGATATACAAGGTGTAGGGTCATAGATTTTTTGATTGGATGTTTTATATTATCAACGGTCGACAAGGATGACATTAGGCCATTTTGATTGTGAAAAGGATCCACATTAAAGAACCAAAAAAGACAAATAGGAAACAAATCCATTTAAGGAAGGATCGAGCAAGACCAAGATGGAATGTCAGCGAAATGTCATCTAATCAAGTGTAGAAATTAACAAACGAAGAACCCTCCATAAGTCCCTTGGGTCAAAAAACTTTTGCATACAAACCATCGAACCAACAAGATACTCAATAATATCTTGATCCATACTTGGAAAAAAAATAGATATCTAAACATATTATAAATCTTTGTATCTGTGTAATCATTTAACATGCAGACACACATTCATTAACTTTGAAATAAATATGGTTAACCTTCTATTGATATTCTTGAGGAAGAATTAGGTAGCTTTCAAAATTATACTTTACTATCAAAATCAAAGTCTAGAGTGAAGTGAATGAGGGTAATCTATCTCCACTCACCACCCCCACCCCCTTATACAAAGTACTTGGGTGGCCTCTAAGCAACATAAAACTTTGACCTCCCACCACCATCTTTGTTATTTAGGCTTTCAGAAATGCATTGAAAGCTCTTCGAAATTATACAAAGTAGGCATTATAAACCCTAAAAAGCCACTTACATATAATAATATATGTAATATAATATGCCCCCCTATTGTATGATATCACTTAAAATACCTTATCAATGCTTCTCACCATCAGAGCCTAATGTTTATCCTTCTCGCAATATAATAATATAATATTATATTAATTATTATAGAATTATATTAAAATAAGGGAGTAGATTTAAAAATTATCCTTTAATATCAAAAATGAATTCTAGAGTGAAGTAAATGAGTGTAATGTGGTTGGTGCATCTTTTTGAAAACACATTACTAGAGATTTGATCTCACCTTTTTTGATGTGCAAGGTGAGTTGGGTAGTGATAGCAAGGGAAAATGATATTTGACACTAAATCCAGACTTAAGGTAACAGTTGGATTTTCATGACTTGTACCTTTTGTAAAGGGATATACAAGTTGTAGGGTCATAGGTTTTTTGATTGGATGTTTTCTATTATCAAGGGTCGACAAGGATGACATTAGGCCATTTTGATTGTGAAAAGGATCCACATTAAAGAACCAAAAAAGACAAATAGGAAACAAATCCCTTTAAGGAAGGATCAAGCAGGACCAAGATGGAATGTCAGCAAAATGTCATCTAATCAAGTGTAGAAATTAACAAACGAAGAACCCTCCATAAGTCCCTTGGGTCAAAAAACTTTTGCATACAAACCGTCGAACCAACAAGATACTCAATAATATCTTGATCCATACTTGGAAAAAAAATAGATATCTAAACATATTATAAATCTTTGTATCTGTGTAATCATTTAACATGCAAACACACATTCATTAGCTTTGAAATAAATATGGTTAACCTTATATTGATATTCTTGAGGAAGAATTAGGTAGCTTTCAAAATTATACTTTACTATCAAAATCAAAGTCTAGAGTGAAGTGAATGAGGGTAATCTATCTCCACTCACCACCCCCACCCCCTTATACAAAGTACTTGGGTGGCCTCTAAGCAACATAAAACATTGACCTCCCACCACCATCTTTGTTATTTAGGCTTTCATAAATGCATTGAAAGCTCTTTGAAATTATACAAAGTAGGCATTAGAAACCCTAAAAAGCCACTTATATATAATAATATATGTAATATAATATGCTCCCCTATTGTATGATATCACTTAAAATACCTTATCAATGCTTCTCACCATCAGAGCCTAATTTTTATCCTTCTCGCAATATAATAATATAATACTATATTAATTATTATAGTATTATATTAAAATAAGGGAGTAGCTTTAAAAATTATCGTTTAATATCAAAAATGAAGTCTAGAGTGAAGTAAATGAGTGTAATGTGGTTGGTGCATCTCTTTGAAAACACATTACTAGAGATTTGATCTCAACTTTTGTTATATGCAAGGTGAGTTGGGTAGTGATGGCAAGGGAAAATAATATTTGACACTAAATCCAGACTTGAGGTAATAGTTGGATTTTCATGATTTGTACCTTTTGTAAAGGCATACACAAGTTGTAGGGTCGTAGGTTTTTTGATTCGATGTTTTCTATTATGAAGGGTTGACAAGGATGACATTAGGCCATTTTGATTGTGAAAAGGATCCACATTTGATTAGTTTTGGGTGGTAGGTAGGATTGGTGATTTATCCACTATGGTAGGCATGATTGGTGATCAGTTCAAGGTAGTAGGAAGCTTGTATGTTTTATAAAGTAGTTATTGGATTTACATGACTTGCATGCATTAGAAAGGGGTAGATAGGTTTTAAGGTGGTAAGGGCTTTGATTGCACATTTCCTATTGTGAAGGTTTAATGAGAACAAAATGATGTTGATATGTTTACAAGAAGGCTCCATGTCCGATGTGCCACTAGAATCAACATTATAGTGCAAATGATATGGAGATAATACATTGAGGTTCTAAAGTCTATATTATAACTTATAGAAAGGCCAATATATTGACATAGATAAATTATAGCAAGGCCATAAAAAATTTCAAGTGGTGAAAGATTTTAAAGTGAGTAAGGCAATGATGATGAGGGACAATGGGTTGAATTTGCATGACAATGTTATTTACGTGTAGAAGAGACATTGTAAACTAGCATATCAACATAAAAACATTACATAATGATACTTGTCAGTTATATCAAAATAAGGTGGTGAAATCTTTGTTTGAATGATTTCTATTGTCAAGGGTGGATGAATGCATCATGAGATTTGATTTGATTGTGACAGGGTTCCATAACTTTATTTGTCTTTGTATGGTGATTAGAAGAAAGGTAAAAGTTTTATGATGACCACAAGCTTATCAATTTTTGTGTAGTTATTGGATGAGGTTTCAAATCTCCACCGATTTCTACATTCTCTCTCTAAGCAATATGACAATGAGATCTTCCTCTTCCATATATTTTCCATGAGAAGGAAAGCCAATTATACACAAATAGGGTTTGCATTTATCGCTTTAGTGCTTTTCTCTGCCAACACTATTATAGATAAGCTGAGTGTCACAATCGTCTCACTACAAAATAACAAATCCTAAAAGATCGAGCCATATGAGATTCCACTTGAGTTAGAAAAAGCCTTGAGGGCTTAAACATGTTGGGAAAATATTGAAATATTCATTAGGGGCCCTAGGAAAGTAAACCAAATGCTATAAAAGCCAAAAATGTGCCCAAGAATGAGATAAAAGGGTTCAGGATAGTCAAAAAAGAGAATTTTGGATCTAATAGTCCTACCAATGTACGTAGGGCTATGAATGACAAGGGCCACATGCCCAACTTTCATTCGTTCCAGGCATTCCAAGGCCTTGCCAAAACTGATAGGCTAGGACTGCATTCCCCCACATGTCTTCCTCTTATTGAGCTTGCAGTATACCACCCCAAAAAACCCTAGGACCAATGGGTGGTCAACACAGGTCACATTGTAGTCCCAAGGTTTAGATTTTTCGATCCAGCTCTCCATTCACCACATGCCAAAATCTTACTCGCTACGGGCTAATATCACTTTCTAATAGGCTCTAACCGACCTACCAACATATATTCACTTGGTTCCCAACTCAAAACTGTGGCTGCCACATGGCAAGCCTTCATTCACCTCGGGGTCTGACTGCCCTGCCAGCCTGGGATGGGTCGGGACTGCGCTCCTCCATGTGCCTTCCTCTCATTAAGCCCGGACCTTATTCACTCTTTCACCCTAGGATGTATATATGTATTATAAGCTGTTTAAAATTTCACCCTTATTAGAGAACGTGATTGTACTTTATTGTTAAAAAACGGAAAGATGATCATATGGCCATCAAATATAGTCCGTGTTTGCAGTTACTGCATGTAAAATTGCAGTAGAATCTGCAAAATAAATTATAGATCTTGCTGGAAAAGCAGTATTAAATTGATAACTTGCAGAAAAAAAAAAAACAGAGAAGAAAAAAAACAGAGAAGAGAAAAAAACAGAGTAGCTTGTTGAAAAACAAACTTAGAATTTTTTTCATTATATCAAAGATGCGTTCATCTTACATTATGTAAACATCCTTTGTTAGCTTAACTCACGCACATGAGCTTAACTCAGGCAAATGCAACAGTTAGAGAGCATTTGTTAGCATGCACAGCAGAGTTAACTAGGCGTAAGAGGCATAAATAACAGAGCATCCGTTATTCATGCACACAGAGTTAACCGGCGCAAGAGGAAAGAGTAAACTGCGGAGATAACTGGGAATAAGCGCTAACACTGCAGACGTCCTTCCATTTGCATAAAACATTGATTCTCATTGTTGGCTAACGGTAAATGGTATTCTTAGAGTTTCCGGGCTCAAATTATTAAGATTATGGAGGGTGGGCGATTCAACAATCCGCTTATGCTGGCTCTACTAGTTCGAAAATGTGATCTGTGTTGTAAGACAAAAAGAAGAATCAGTTGGTACACCTACGCATGCTTTATTAATACACATTATTAGCAATGGCACATAAGTTGGTGGCTAATGGGCTCATGGTTTACTTTACTGCCTCTTTTCTGTAGAGTCTGGTTATTACCACTGCCTTTGTCCCCCGCAACATCAGGAAAATATGTGGAGCCACGCAAATAAAACAGACAAATACAAATGCGGTTACTAAGAAAACAGCTCACATGGATTTGTATATGGCGTTTGAGATTACCATTGCGTACCAACCCCCCTAACCAAACAACACGGACCTCGCAACCGATTTATTCTTTTTTTTTAATAAATACTCGCTAAGATCTCAAGTCAGCAGCAGAAGCCGCTACTACTTTCCCAATTTCAGTTCTCATAACACACTTTTCCCACTTTCGCTGTTGGTGTTTGTTGCTCATTTTGTTTGGGCAAAGCACAATGTGATTACACGGCACTACAAATTCAACGTTCGTCATCCGTCCTTATAATCTTTTCTTTTCTCAATTTAGAAGCTTACATCTGTGGTATGGTATGAGTTGAATGTTTACAGCAGCTTTAACCTTTTATTTTCTTTTTTCATGGGCTTTGCATTCAATGACTTCTACTCTTAATTATGTGCAGATCGATTTGAAGAATGTGACTCGTCTTTGCCTCAGTAATCCCTGATAACTGTGAACGGGCAGTATCCGGGACGGCCAATAGTTGCGCGGGAAGGAGATCGACTAGTAGTCAAAGTAACCAATCACGTCACCAACAATGTTACTATTCACTGTTAAGTTACATAATAGTGGTTAAACATTAAGCTTCTGCTGCTCGTGGACTGCAATCATTTACATTATTTATGCTCCGACTTGCCATGTCAGTAAATAATTTGCATACATAATGAAGTAAGAATATCTTCAGATACGTTTTTCAGGCACGGAGTTCGGCAGATTAGATCTGCATGGGCGGATGCTCCTGCTTATATCACTCAGTCTCCAATTCAAAGCGAACAAAGTTTTGTGTACAAGTTCACAATGAAAGGGCAGAGAGGAACTATGTGGTGGCATGCCCACATTTCATGGCTGCGAGCGAGTCTGTATGGGCCCATCATTATCTACCCCAAAAAAGATGCGTCTTACCCAATCCCTAAACCACACGACGAAGTACCAATTTGTGTTGGGTAAATCACGATCACAATGCTTTTCTGTAATTGCTGATCATTTACTGTTACTTTACATTCACTTTAAAATCAAAACATCGATCTTGTGTTGCATATTGCAGGCGAATGGTGGAATGCAGACACGGAGGCTGTGATCAATCAAACAATGCGAAATGGTGGGGGTCCTAGTGTGTCGGATGCTTATACCATTAACAGACTCCCCGGCCTCCTGTATAACTGCTTGTTTGAAATATTGTCATTAATGTCAAAGGTCTAGCATTAGTGATATAGGCTCCATTTATTTAATGGTATTTTTAATATTCATATCTTGGTTAACATGTATTAATATTTATTTAATATTAACGAATATATTTTTGGTTGTAAATAAGTCAAAAGAGGGCCCATAGAGAAGTCAAAGAGTCACAGGGTAAAGACGAAAGAAGAATGTGACGCATTTTCTTATAAAGAGTCATCTTAAGGAATTCCAAGAGTCACCATGTGAAGACAAAAGAGAGTATAGCGTATTTTTCCTTTAAGAGACGCTTTGAAGAATATGAAGAGTCACAAAGATAAAAATAAAAGAAGAAATGATGCATTTGCTTATGAAGAGTCACCATATGACTTTACAAATATAAGGGTATAAAGGGTCATGCAAGTTTGTCATCATTTTTTATAAGGATTGAAGGTTCATAAACGCTGAATGCCAAAGGTTATTTAGAAATATATAAATAAAGGCTTCAGAAGCTATTTCGAATATGCAAGAGATTGCATGGTTTTGTAATTATTTTACATAAGAAAAGAAGAGAGAAAATCAAGAGATATTGTAGAGTTCTATCATTTGTTGAGTAAGCAATATTGAGAGATAGTTGTGTTTTATACATAAGAGGGGTTGGTGGTTTTTTGGGTTGGTGCTCACAAATCTTTGCAAGGGATTGGTGCTCTTGTGGGTTAGTGCTTACAAATAGTTATTGTGTTGGTACTCGACAAAGGGGTTGGTATACCTGTAAATTGGTACTTGTAAACTTTGTAATTTGAGTTGGTGCTCATTCATATACTTGAAATTATTATTCATAATTTTTTTTCACTTTGAATTTTTACATAAAAACATGCTCTCTCTCTCTCTCTCTCTCTCTCTCTCTCTCTCTCGTGTGATGCATGTTATTTTTTCAATTTTATGTTATATCTTGAATGTGTGATTATGTAATTAAAGAAAATAAATCAGATTAAGTAAAAAATATATAATATACTGATTCACCCCCCTCTTTTAGTATATTTCATGCTTAATAATTGGTGTCAGAGTAGGTTTTTTTAAAAAAATTGAAGGTAAATTACAGAAAACACAATAGCTAGATCATTTGAAGGTTTTTTTTAAAAATAAAGTACTTTTGTTTGATGGGAGAAATTATACTTTTTGGAGCATAAAGATGAGGAATTATTTGATGGCCCTTGGATTCAACATTTGATAAGTAGTGGTGGAGGAATGTGAAAAGCCATAGGCACTTGTAACTATTTCGATGAAAAAAAACACAAGCAAAGATAATGCTAAAGCTTTAAATGCTATTTTATGTGGCTTATATGAATCAAAATTTGTTAAAATTATGCAATATAAATATGTTAATTAAACTCGAGTAAAACTTGAAAATATTTACAAAAGTGATGAAAAGGTTCAGTAAACTAAGTTTCAGACTTTTTGAAAATAGTTTTAGAGTTTGAAGATGTAAGAGGAAGAAAATATAACAAGTTATCTTATATGGGTTGATTAAATAATTAATCATATTCAAGATCTTGGATAAAAATTAAAACAATCAATTATGACAAAAAAAAAGTTTTGAGATCTCTACTATTGAAATATGATGCAAAAATTTTGGTAATTGAAGAGATAAAGAATTTAACCAAACTAAAGATAGATAAGTTACATGGTATTCTTATGATATATGATATGCATATCAAATTAAAAAAATCTTCAAAGAGAGGTAATGCCTTTAAAACGTCAAAGAAAAAGAAGGCTAAGATTCAAAAATCAAATGATAGTTCTGGCAATGATGAAAATGAAAATGGAGCTCTATATATTCATGAAAAGAAATAAAAGTATAAGTAAATATCAAGGAAAATTACTTTTTAAATATTTTAACTGTGAAAATATTAGATATTTTATAGCTAAATGCCTAGATAAGGGTAATGGTGGCAATTAAGAAGGAAAATCTATATATAAGAAGAATTTTTTAAAAAAATGTAAGAACTGATTTGAGAACAAGAGTTTATATTTTAAAGATCCTAGCTCAGTCAAAGATAGTGAATTCGGTGATTTAGAAGAGATTATATTTATGGCCATACATGAAGATGCCTCAGCAAGCAAAAATATAGATGATCAAGAAGCAAAATAGGATGAAATTGAAGTGAATCTAAAAGGATAACTTGTTTGTGTCATCGAAGAGTTATAAACTTTTGAGAAGAAAAATAAAAAATTAAAGCTTCAGATAGAAAAAAATGGAAAAGAGTTAAAAAAATTGAAGATCTACAAGCACACTTTGAAGAAGCTAAGAAGAATTAAAAAAATCCAACGATATAATTGTAAAAAAATAGTGAAGAATTTGAAAGGTATGTTACTGAAATTGCTTCTTTAAAAGTAGATCTTGAGAAAACACAAAAATATAAAAATCAATGATAAATCATCTAATGATTTAAAATTTAATAATAACACTAATATATTGAATAAGATATCATAAAGTTAAAGATCAATGTCATATAAGATAGGTATCAGATTTGAAAAAAAGAAAGAAGAGGCCTCTACTTTCACAAACAAAGTTAACATAAAAAAATAAAGAGCTATGTTGAAGCTCTTACATAAAAAGAAATAAAAAGAGAAGATATTAAAAATATAGATGACATCTTAAACAAAAAAATTAGAAGAAACAGAGTTACAAAAGGCAGTCAAGTCATAGATACAATAAAAAAATATTTTTATGGTTACTATTTTTATTATAATAGATATGGTCATAAGAAAATGAAATACCAAATAAATATTAACAATTTCAAAAATAAAGAGAATGAAACTCATGAAGAGTCAAGCAGAAGCCAAAACTTTTTTTCTCCTCTATCAAGTTTTAATGAAGATGTCATAATATGTTACAAGTATAATAATGTCAAACGCAACCTAATATTGTAGAAACATGTTCGACTCAATTAAGAAGGACTAGAGTTTTAAGGCTCCATTCATCAAAAAGAAAGTTCAAACAAATTTATGGTAGAAAAAACAAAATAAAAAGTCTATGTTGGTCTAAACAACTTTGCTTGTAAAAAATAAAAAGTCATAGTTCATTGATAGTGGATGTTCAAAGCATATGACAAGAGACAAGAATAAATTCATAAATTCAAAAAATATCAATGGTGGCAGAGTGAAATTTGAAGATAATACTATTGTCAAAATTATCAAAAAAGGTACACTAAGTTTGGATAATGATAGAACTAAAACTAAAAATATTTTGTAGGTAGGTCTTAAGCATTATCTTTTTAGTATAAGTCAAATATGTGATCAGAAACACACACTAAAGCTTTATACAAAATGTTATGAAATTAAGAGAAAAAATATAGATGTGTTGGTTGCAGATACTTATAGAATAGGTAATAATTTATATATGTTATCAGATATCAAATATCAAAGATATTATTTGAGTCAGATTGAAGAAAGTTGGCTATGTTAAACATGAATAAGATACATAAATTTTGACAATCTTATCAATATCAATAAAAAATAAATAGTTAGAAATCTTCTACAAATTACAAAGCCATCCAACACACTTGGTGAACCTTATCAATATGGAAAATAGGACAAAAGGTGGTTCAAAACAAAAAAGTACTTGACTACTCAGATGTTACAGCTTGTTCACACTGAGTTGTGTGGACCTATGATAACTCAAATCACTCAAGGTGAAAAATATTTTATGATACTTATTGATGAATTTTTATGTATGACTTGAGTAATTGTTTTTTTTAAAATAAGAAGCTTTCAAATATTTTAAGGTATTCAAAGTATTAGTTAAAAATAAAATTGATTTGAAGATTAAGTGTCTAAGATCAGATCGAGGAGGATAATTTATGTCATATTAGTTTACTAAATTTTATGAAGACCATAGAATAAAGAGATATTATTCAACAACTAGAAATCTATAGTAAAATAGTGTAGTTGAATAGAAAAACATAATAGTTCAAGAGATGGTAAGAATAATGCTAAATGAATCTAAGATATCAGATAAATGTTAGAGAGAGGTAGTTGTTATAATAGTGCATATTCAGAATAGAGCATTATTGAGAGTCAATAGGGACAAGATTCCTTATTAGCTGTGAAAAAACAAACTAGTAACAATTGATTATTTTAAAATTTTCGATAGTAGATGCTAAAGAATTGATTAAAAAATTGGTATGTTTCAATATATAGTAGATGAAGGTATATTTTTGGTTATTCTTGTAGTAATAAAGTTCATAAATGTTATAACAAAAGAAATAAGAAAATAGTTCAAAGTGCAATTATTAGGATAGAAGAAGATAAAACATAAAAAATTAGTGATCTAGTAGATTTTCCTAAAATTATTAAAGAGGAAGACTTTGAAGAATCAGAAGAAGATGAGGAGAAAAATAAAAATGACACCAAAATTATATCCAAATATATCTAGAGACATCATAATCAAAGTTACATTATCGAAGACATAAATGAAAAAATTCATACCAAAAAAATGATGGTAAGTGAATTTGAGCAAGTTAATTTCTCTTTATTATCTAAAAGTCAGCGTATAATTTTTTAGAAGCTAGACATGATAAGCATTAGGTTAAGGAAATGAATGACGAATTAAATCAAAGAGAAAAGATTGATACATGGAAATTAGTGGCTAGATCAAAAAATCACAATGTGATAGGAAAAAATGGGTTTATAAAAATAAGTTGAATGAAAATGAATAAATGACCAATAATAAAGCAAGATTAGTATGTAAAAGATATATTCAGATTGAGGGAATAGATTTTGAATAAACTTTCACACCAGTAGTAAGGATAGAGGCTATTACAATATTTCTTACATATTTAGTATTTAAAAATTTCAAAGTATTTCAGATGGATGTCAAGTCTACTTTATTAAACAAAAATTTAGAAGAAAAGGTCTACATTGAGCAGTTTGAGAAATTTATTTTTCCAAATATTAGTAGCCATGTATGCATATTGACGATAACATTGTATAGATTGAAACAAACTCATAGAGCTTGGTATACAAGACTTGTTTCAAGTGATGATTCATTGACAATAATCTCTACATTAAAATAGAAGGTGAACATCAATTGATTTGTTGTAGTATATGTTGATGACATAATTTTTGGAGAAAACGTTGAAAAAATAACAATTTTTTTTTGAAAATATGCAAAAAGAATTTGAGATATCTATACTTAAAGAATTGTCATTTTTTTTATGATTGTAAATATTTCAGTTAAAAAATAATTTTCATATCTCTAAGAAAATATGTTAATAAAATATTTTAAAAATATGGTTTTGAAGATTATGCATCAGTTGACACACTAATTAGTATAGAAAATAACATCAGTAAGGATGAAGATTCACTTGTTATAGATTAATCTTTGTATAGATCTATGATTGATAGTCTTTTATATTTGATAGCATCGATGATAGACATCATGCACGCAATAGGTATATTTGTAAGATATCATTCAACTCCAAAAGATAGTCATGTTCAGTTAGTGAAAAAAATATTCAAATATATCAAGGAGATATTGGATTATGGATTGTGATATCTCAGAAGCAAAGATTTCACTTTGATTGCTTATATAGATTCAGATTAAGTTGGTTACTTGGATGACATAAAGAGTACAAGTAGAGGAGCTTTTTTATTTGGTGATAGCTTAGTATCATGGTTAATCAAAAAACAAATTAATATCACTTTCTTTATTAGAAACAAAATATATTGCAGCAATATTATATTATACTTATGTGCTTTGGATGAAGCAAACTTTGGAAGATATCAAGAGAAAATTTGATGAACATATTTCTATTTTTTGTGAAAACACAAGTGCTATTAATATTTCAAAAAATTCAATGAAGAATTAAATAACAAAATATTTTCCAATTAGATATCACTTTTTGAGAGAACATGTTGCAGATCAACAAGTTAAGATAGAATACATCGGTATTATAGCACAGATTGTAGATATTTTTTAAAAAACACTATCAAAAGAAATATTTGAGTATATACGAGAGAAGTTGAAAGTAATTTATTTTACTTTTTACCATTGAGGATCAACATCCATTGAGGGAGAGCCTAAGGGTTAGCTCCAGGATAGGCACTTTACCATTGATGTCAAAGCGAGAGAAGAATAGAAATAGGTATATGTACATGTCAAAAATTAGGGGCAAAAATAGGGGCAAAATAGGTACAAGTTGCTATAGTAATGGGAGTTACTGTATATCTTTCAGATGGCAGTAAGTGCAAAGTTCAAGATGTGACATTTTTATATTGAGGTTGCCATCAATGACAAAGAAAGAGATTGTTAGAAATATTATCATCAATATCAAAGGTCTAGCATTGGTGATAGAGGTCCCATTGTATTTAATAGTGTTTTTAATATTCATATCTTGGCTAATGTATGTTAATATTTATTTAATATTAGCAAATATATTTTTGATTGCAATAAGTCAAAATAGGGCCCACAGAGAATTGAAAGAGTCATGTGATGAAGACAAAAGAAGAATGAGACACATTTTCTCATGAAAAGTGATTTTGATGAATTTTTAGAGTTACCATGTGAAGACAAAAGAGGGTATGGTGCATTCTTCAATGAAACAATACTTTGAAGAATATGAAGACTCACTAAGATAAAGACAAAATAGAAAAAGATGCATTTACTTATGAAGGGTCACCATATGACTTTTCAAATGCAAGGATACAAAGGGTCATGCAATTTTGACACCATTTTCCATTAGGATTGAAGGGTTACAAAGGGTGAATACCAAAGGTCATTTGGAAAGATCTAAATAAAGGCTTGAGAAGCCATTTAGAATATGCAAGAGAGTGCATGGTTTTGTAATTATTTTATCTAAGAAAAGAGGAGAGAAAAGTAGGAGCTATTGTAGAGTTCTATTATTTATTAAGCAACATTGAGAGATAGTTGTGTTTTATACACAAGAGGGGTTGGTGCTCATAAATATTTGCAAGGGGTTGGTGCTTCTGGGGTTGGTGCTCACAAATAGTTGTTGTGTTGGTGCTCGACAAAGGGGTTGGTGCTCCTGCAAGTTGGTGCATGCAAACTTTGTAATTTGAGTTGGTGCTCCTTCATATACTTGAGATTGTTCTCCATGGTTTTTCCCACTTTAGGTTTCTACGTAAAAATATAGTCTCTCTCTCTCTCTCTCTCTCTTTCTATCTCTCTCTCTCTCTCTCTTCCATGCGCGCATATAGTGCATGTTATTGTTTCAGTTTTACAACATATCTTAAATGTGTGATTAAGATATTAAAGGAAAAAATCAAATTCAGTAAAAGATATATAATATACTGATTCACCCCGCTTTCTTCCTTCCCGCCTCGTATATTTCATGCTTAACACTGCTCTCTCAATGGTGAGGGTGGACTTGGTGATTATATTCATATTCATTTATATAACAATGCGATGATGAACTTGAACAGAATAAACATTTACTGCTGTTATCTTATAAAACGGATTACACTAAATATAAACATTTACTGCTGCTGTGCTATCTTATCAACCACATTGTTGCTTGTTTAAGTGTAATACGCTTTGATGTGTACATTTCATTACCTTCTTCGCATAATCCACGCTGCCCTCAATGATGAGTTGTTCTTTGCAATTGCTAACCACACTCTTAACTGTGGCGGAAGCAGACGCTGTGTATGTTAAGCCTTTCAAAACCAATGTTATTCTTATAACTCCAGGTCAGACCACCAACGTGCTCTTCACTGCCAATTCTGAGCCTGCACCAAATGCTACGTTTCTCATGTCTGCACGCCCATATGTTACCGGCACCGGAACTTTCGATAACTCAACAACCGCTAGAATTTTAGAATACGATTCAAATTTCACAGCAGCTAATTCGTCCTTGTCATTCCCGCTCATGAAACCAACGCTTCCAGCCCTGAATGATACCTCCTTCGCTGCCAATTTTAGCCAAAAGATGAGAAGCTTGGGCAGTAAGAAATTCGAGCGGCAGTTCCTCAGAGCGTAGATTGGCAATTCCTATTCAAAATAAATAATATAAATAAAATTAATAAAAATATAATAAAGTATAGTTTTGAATATATTTCTTTATGTAAGTTTAGAATTATAATTTTAAAAGCATTTTACCATATATTTATTAGATTTGATGAGATTCCAGATTACAGAAAGTTTATTGATTATTTTTCTTAGTTTATTTTTAATTTTTTAATATATCTTAAACAAAGTGGTTAAAGATTCTCTTCGAAATTAATCAAACTTTTGCATTCTCAATTATTTATATAACTAGATTCAAAATCATTCTACTAAGATCTTTCTTAGTTTCATATGGCAGACTACTATAAATAAACAAAACATTCAAAGATTATCATTTCAAAGAAAAAAATTAGAAGATAATTATCATCACTCTTATTTCACTTTATGTAAAAAATTATTGTGCTCACATTTATTAAATTCAAACATAAATTTACATTAAAATTAGTCAAATTAATTAAAGAATAATAATTTAATATTTATTTATTTTATTGAAACATAATCTATTTTAATTATTAGTTTTAATTTATAAATTTTTATATTTTAAATTTTTAAATTTATTTAATTTACTATTTTTAATAGATAAATATTTTTATTTTTATATTTATAAATATAATATATATTTTGTGATTTATGATAAATTGAAAAATATTTAAAAAATATTGAAAACTTAAAATTTGATAAAAATCTAAATTATAACTTTTAATAATAATTAATAATTGTACAGTTATTTTTAACATAAAATTTGTTACAAATATTTTTAAACTTTAAATAATATTTATAAACATTCAAAATTAATAAATTATAAAATTTAGAATTATTTTAAAATTATTTATTTAATTGTGAAAATTTCTCAAACTATGCCAAAAAGAGTTTGATCATTCAATTAATTTTTAATAGACAAAAACATAAATTATATCAGGTCACTTGTCTTTTTAATATGTAAAATCATAACATTTGAATACATTTTTGATAAACCTTGAACAAATAATGTACAATGCTTCGTACTCCTAAAATAGAATGACACAAGTATGAGACAAGAATTTGAGCATTAAACTTAAATGATAAAAGAGAAATAGATAACCATTGGGATTAGACCATTCATTGTAACATGTCACAATGACACACAATGGGTAAGTCAACTTAGTGAACAGGTTTTCCCGACAACATGACATTAGATTATTTTAAAAATAATCTTGAGGTTGTTCTCTTATCATGTTCGTGATATGTTAACAAACACTTTTTTTATTATTGAAATGTATTGTTATATTTATGATTATTAAAATATATAAATATGATTATAATAATAACAAAATTAGTTGGTAAATTATATGTTAGTAGTAAAAGATTAAAATAAATATGAAATAATAAAATATAAATATAAAAAATTTATAATATATTTTTTAAAATTGTAAAGTGGGTTTATTCTTACCAATATTTTTTATTGTACCAGATTTTATGTTTATTCAATTTGTACTCGAGATCATATACTATAAGAGTATTTTTAGAAATCCTAGCTAGATTGCATAGCTTAAATATTAGGGTCTTAGCTATATTTTATATTGAAGGCTCTAACATTTTCAATGTTTTAGTTACTTAGGTGCCATCCATCTATAATTTAAAATCTTGAAAGGGTTGGAGCTTTGGTTAACTTCTGGACTAGTGGTATTCGTTTTCTCTTGAGTAGGAATTTTATTACCTTTTTTACCAACCATTTGAAACACTTCCTTTTTCTTTTCTTTTTTACAAACAAATAAAATGGAGGTTCTCATAGTCAAAGAATTTTCAAACAACTCACATTCTAGATATCTAAGAAGAAGTTTGCTTACATATATTTATACAAATTTTTTCACATGCAATATAATTTTTATTATTAATTTAATTTGAAATAAACATCATCATCCTAATATAGGTTTTAACTCTTTAAAAAATGGCATCAACATATAAATGTTCATGAAGATTAAAAATTCTTATCTAGATTGGAGATACCATTGGATCATCTTGTATGCAATCAAAGCTAAGGTTCCATAGAGTCATGAATTAACCTAATTTTCTAAAAAACTAATGACCTTATTCAAATACATTAGCTATGTGATCTTCAATTGAATAAATAGTAATGAAGAGGCCTTGTGTGACATTGTGAATCTCTACATGACCATTCACCTTTCAATGTTTCATTACCCATGATTGTAACTCATTTTCATGAGGTATTTAAGCAAAAAAAAATATAGATCATCCCCTTATTTTTTAGGTCTATCATATCTCCTTTAATCATGTTATTTTAAAAGATGATAAGTTAGTCCTCCTAGGACTTTAATACATCCCAATTTCATCTAAATGGTTTCATTTATTGCATTATTGGTCAGGGCTATGAGATATTGCAAAATCCTTTTGTATATAAGTAATTTATTTTCATAGGTCAAGTATACAATCATGGATAAGGAGGCAACCATCATTCAATATATAAATCATAAACTTGTAGTTTTCAATAGGCATTCATCACCCCTTCTAGAGGAAATCCCTAAAGATGCTATGCTTTCTTTTCGTCGACACATTTTCAAAACAATGTTCCTTTGTTTATTTTTTATGCAAAAAATAGTACATAACACCTTTTTAAATAAGACGAATAATATTTCCACGGTCCATATATAATGTAGCATGTGCTTTTATAATCAAACATGTAAGTGTTTTTAGATCAATGTATTTGATCACATTTAGTAATTAATCATTACAAAGAGAATAAAATGATTGAATATTATAGACATGGACCAATTTAAAAATATAAAAGATATATGTATGAGGAATTACTAAATGTTTAATATGACGTTTGATGGATTTATATTCTTATAAATAGACAGATATATAATTTTATAGTTAGCGAGAGTATATAGTGCATAGATACAGAAATAAAATTATAAATATTGTGAGTTTAGCTAATATACAATAGAATGGCCAAAACTATTTAATACAAATTTGGTATATAAATAATATTCATTAATAAAATGCATAAGACAAAAACATAATATGAGAAAAATGTACAAATTAAATTAATTAATAGTTATTAAAAATTGAATAGAAATATAAAAAGTATTAGATTCAATAAATTTAAATATAAGCATTTTATTAAATAAAATCAAACATAAAATTAAAAATATATTAATATTTTATTATTTAAGTAATTTTCAATATCATTAATTTTAAAGATTATAGTTTTTTTAATTATATGATTGAAGGTATTATATGTAATCATTGAGTTACATAGAATGTCTGCATCTCTACCCATATTTTGGAAATAAGTATATAGCATATTTAAAATATTGAGTAATCATACATCTAAATTACTGATCATGTTTGGCTAAGTAGCCACACGTAATGGGCTTCCACATTATGAAAATCACCATGGTGGATGGATATAAACTATCATC
>JARHVA010010231.1:167500-195000 GCA_037957365.1 Torreya grandis
AAATATGAAAAGTGCAAATTAAAGTTTGAAGCCCATGGCACATGTCATCAAAAGGAAGCTTCGAGTGTTTCAAGTCTAAGATAACATCTTGGATCAAGGTTCACGAAGAATTTTGAGGCCCAATTACAAGGTAATTTTCAAAGGGTGTCAATTTAAGGAATAAATGTGGAGATGTAAGGAATATTTGTACATTTACATCAAGTGTAAAAGTTTAGATGAAGCCTAGAAACCTAAAAGAATGTAAGTGTGCAACTGAGGCCCTAAAACTCACAAGAATGCAAAATTGTAGGTGAGGTACAAAAACCCATAGGAGGTAAGATGTAGGTGATGTCTAAAATCTCATAGCAGGAAAAATGGTCCACATGTCATATTCACATTTAATGGTTACCTTAAAAGCAAAAGGAAAACATAATTTGAGTGTTATTCTAATATGTCTTCACTTTACATATAATTTACTTGAGTAAATAGATATTTGTGCCCTTCAATTTCCATTAACTAAATTTAGAGTTGATGTGATTGAGTTACAAAATGAATTGTAGTTGAGTCAAAGAGGATTGAACTAAAACAAGTCTACCTATATAATTTTTTTACAGTAAATTCTATTATGATCATGCCTCCTATGCTTTCAAATATATAGACTTATTGTATATGAAGGGCACATGTTTGAGTCTAAGACTAGGAAGGTGGTGGATGAAGGTGGGGATATAGTGTTGTCTCTGACTCCTGAAGATCTCATGGGAATGCTTAGAGTCCCAAATCTTCTTGATTAAATGAATATTTCTTATAATGATGCCACATAATATATAACAAAATAGACTATGATGAGAATATCAAATCTCATTACATCCCTCAAGTGTATTTCACTAAGGAATAGGAGATTTCATTAATAAAGAGGGTAGTCTATTTCATGAAGAGAACATTTAGATGGCATAAAGAGTAGGGTGTGAACCTATATTTATGTGATCGACTGACCCTCAAGGAGTTCAAATGTTGTGATTTTTTCAAATGGTTTTCCAAAGTTTAACTATTCTAATCCAACGGTAATTCCTTCAGAAAAAATATTCATTTGCGATTTGATAATGCCTATGACTAGTAGAGTACCACTCAAATAACTTAACCATGTGAGAGAGTACCAGAGAGGAAATAAATTATCATTACTGATGTTAATTCTATGCCTTGAGGAATAATTTTAAATTCTTTATTCTTCCCTCCACTTTTTCATTCTTTATTCTATGTAGGTAAAGTGGTAACTGGATCACTAGATGTCACATCATTCTCAGTTCAAATGGGAAAACGATGAGTTAAATAAAGGGAAAAAATTATTGCACATAAAGATAAAGTTTATTTGCACTCAAGAAGATTATTCTCTCTCAATATCAAATGCATCAAATCTGCAGTCAGGCAAATCAAATTTCATCATCATGAGGATAACCAAATCACCAAAATCATTACCTCATAGAGCATAAGAGTATCCAAGCTTATGAAAAGACATATTCTATATGGATCATCTTTCATGAATATTCTGAGTGATTAAAATTTGTATAAGTAAAGATAAAGTGTCATGTTTATGGTGGGATTTTTAGTTTTTAGGAATTTTTGCTAATTATTTATTTTCTATCACTAAGGTGTTTTCTTAGTACAGTCATTAACAATCTCTAAGAAAATTTATGTATATCTATCCCTTATTTCAGAGCAAATCCACTATGATTTTCACCACATTAACATTCTAAACATAGATGTATATTGATTTAATTTCAATTTAGAGGAACTTATCTATGATTTATACTCTTTTTTGTCAATAAATTTTGATTGAACATTCTTTATGTATCATTGATTGTGTATCAGATATCATGTCTCTTAATGGTAGTCATTTTAGGCATGAAATTTGATTATAAATTCCTTTATACATTATGATTTAGGAATGTTTTATTGAAAATATTTTAATGATATCCTGGGTTTATGGAGTTGATAAGAGAAGGTCTTTGGGACTTTAATTGTATTATACGCTTTGGATATTTCAAGAATTACTTAAATGATTGCATTGGATTGGTATCAATGAATTAAAATAATTCTTGATAGTTTTCTTTATCTTGTATCTTAGTCTTTTACATCCTATAATGAATGATAGCACAACAGTTAAAGGAATTCCCAGTGTTGAAATTTACCATAACTCTTTTAAATATACCTATCTCATCCTACATATCCTACCTCTACAAGTAAAACATGTTGAATATTTTAGGTGTTATTTTCTTATAGAGGAATAAATATTATAGATATGAAATGTGTCTATGATCTATCTCTGAAGATTAGCATTTTAATTTTCGATTTGGATCTTAGTTGTCAATAGTTTCTATAGAAATGAAGATCACTATCACATTCTACCTACCTTTAGTATTTTATATTTGATTTAAAAGAATTTTATTAGTCTATGTGACAACTCTTCCCTAGTGGATTATGCAAATTTGGTTATGCTTTGACAAAGTCTAAATATGTGTTGATAATTACCTAGAGATTGAACTAAATCATCCCTCCTTGTGACCAAGCTATTACATCTAAAATCACTAAGAGAGAGGGGTGGGGGGAGGGGTTGAACTAGTGAGCCTAGATATTACAACCTCAGTTCCAATCCTTCTAAAATCTCAATCGATCAGTTCATACATTTATGAGGCGCACACATCATTCATATGAATGAACTAGAAAGATAATGCAATATCAAGCATATAACACATGATATATGTGGGAAATCCTCTTAAGGGAGAAAACCCACTACAACATGAAATTGAACTATTATATTATAATAAAAAGAACCAATTTAGACCAACTGCAAGTGATCAAGGAACTAAAATCCCTATTTAGTGAGACTATAATCCTACAAGATGCAATAACACCTATCTAGTTGAGATGTAACAAAAAATAGACCTTTAGCAAGCTTCACCTTCAAATGCCCCTTAAATGTTGAGCTACCATAAAAATACTTATAAACACATCAACCTTTGAACTGATGTCTTCTACACCTAATGATGGACCTCTGATTATCAGTCTTAACCTTTGCTCTTATGCAATCTACAAGAGAAATATTTTTCCAATAAAATTATGACCTAGAAGTCATAAAAATACTCCTTATTATGTTCTACTCTTCAACTCATACACAAGGCACTCTAACCCTCATTTATTCTAAAATTCACACAAATAACCCTATGCCAAATCTCTCCAAAGTCACTCACATAAAATCTGGAAACCAAAACATTTAGTTTCACTATTTATAGAGCAAACATTAATCACTACATTGGTCACCCATTAGGATTGCCTTAATCCATAATTAATCCTTCACATCAAGACATAGATCAAAATAAATCTTCATAAGTCAGCCATAGCATTTATGGGTCAGCCTTAAAGAACTATACCTTCGAATAAGGCCCTTGTAGCCCTTATATATCTCATGTTAACCCATTCACTCCTTTAGCATATAATTGAACAACACTAGAACATGGATTTATTCCATATAATCTATATTTCCTACTTAATTTATAAAAACCAACATACTACCCTTTTGTTTAAGCATAATTTACTCAAATAACATTATATGCACACAGTCCCCATAAACAAATACATAATCAAAAAATAAACCTTTGTTCATATTGCATACGAATGGTCAAACCTTGATAATGAAAACAAATAATCGTAATAGATTCTAAAACATTTCCCAATAGGAAATTCATTAAGATATATTGAAACAATATCAAAACAAGCTCGAATAATCTTCTTGAGTCACTTTAAGAACATACACAAACACAATCAAATTTGAAACTTGATATCTTTGATTATAGACATTTCTAGATCTTTAAATTAGTTTAATTAGATTTTTCATGGACTCCTATTCATATTTTTTTTATATACCATTCTAAAATTCATCATGGATCAAAATTTATGGGCAAAATACCATAGACCAATTTTTCCCTTTTTAAATTTGAACATTTAAATGTAAACAGTAATAGTTAAACCTCAAACACTTTGCTCGCATATCAAGTCCTCACTAATTAGGTTAAATATGAAACATAAATCTTATTATACAAATATCAACCTTTAACATGTAGTTCTCTAATTCCAAATGTTAAATATTGAACACATTGACCTCATCTTGTGTAATCTTGTAATGTTGACTCATCGTACACTATCGATCTCTATGGATCAATCAAGTCTTTATCATGTAGTGATCACCATTCAATATTGCTCAAAATCCTCATTATCATGACACTTGGAATGATCTCTCTAATTCTTAACTTATTTAATTAACATACTTTGTTGATGTTGTTCAAATTTTCACATGTGCAAAAATGACTATGGGAACCTTGTTTACCTGCATGGAAGGCAAACTTTGGATAGTCATATCTTTTACCTTGCTCACTTGTATGTTCCCAAATTTAGACCATATGATATCCTCACATATGATAATCCAAAAATGTGAAAAAATACTTCTATAACACTCACATGTGTGAGATATAATGACATTAAAATTATCACTCATATTTTTCTACCACAGAGCCAACTATGTCAAAAACTTGTTTGGAAGGCCAAATTTGAACATGCATATATTTTGCCACACTTTATAAATTAACCTAAAAATAATAAAAAATAAACTAGGAACAAAATAGAATAAAACCATATGATCATGTTGTTTTGAAGCATCCAAACGTGCAAGATATGCCACCATCAAACTTCTTACTTGAATCTTCTTACCACATTGTAAATTTAGCTAAGTATGGTAAAACACTGTCAAAATGCCTAGGAGTTTAGCTTTTCACTTGCATATATTTTAACACAATTAGGATAATGAATTAAAATTTATTGAATAATAACTCAGGACTAAGGTTATCACAACCATATGACCAACTCCCCTTGACTCATCAACACATGGCAATGGTGATGTTAGAAAACTGCCTACTTAGATTTTCTGCCACTAAACCCAAACTATCTAGAACGAAAATATGAACTACAAGATGAATTCACTTATGAACACAAGATATATAATCATCATTATCCATTTATAAGACCCATTACACATACTCAAATCACCATACTCATCGATGAACATCTCTAATCATGCCAAAATAGAAGATCAACCAATTATACTTTAATCATAATAGGACAAGCTCATTACACACTTTATCATTGTCACATAGAATATGAAGGGACTTCATCCACTAACTAGGACACCTATATTACATCACCATGAGATCATTTAAAACTCTCCAACAATCTTCCCCTTTTTTATTGATGTCAATAAACATCATACAACTCACCTTCCTTCGCTCTCTTCAAGAACTCTCATAATAGGAACTTTCTCCCCTTTTGACAAAATGACAAAATGGTCACCAAATAAAATTGAGGACCTAAACATAATATCAAAAATATATTAAAATATTATAAATATGATACAAACCCCACTTTACCTTAAACCTACTTCTTCTTGTCTTGACACCTTCCACTTGATCTATACCAACACTGTCCTCAACCAAGCACTATAAAAAATGAAGAAAGAACACAAAAATGAACTAAAATATGATTTAAATCACAAATAAACATATTATAGGGTCTCCCCCTAAGATATCTGATCCATTTCATATCTTGAGCATCTTCAAATCTTCATACACTATGAAGAATCACAACACAAGCTTATAATCCTTCTCTCTCAAACCACCTCAAGGACGACCAACAAAACCTCATGCCACTAACTAAATATGAAACATTCTCTCAAGAAACCAAATAAATTTCCTTGAAAAAATATAACCTAATATTTTTTGATAAAATAAGAAAAAATGCACTCTTATTCAAACTAAGCCTATCTAGCCTCCTTTTAACCCTACTTAGAACTTGCAATGGACACAATTTTTATTAGACACATCTTCACGATCTAAAAATTCCTATATAGAGCACTCTTATATGCCCCAAAAAGCACACCAATTTTAATCACTTGAATCATAACTTGTAACATAGTTTCTTCACAAACCTACTAGCCAATTAGGCCTCCATCTCAACAAAAACATAAATAAGTTGAAATCCATAAACCTTAAAATATATTTGAATTTTGATTTGAAACACCATTTGACATATTAAATATATAAATAATACTTATATCTCAACTCACAAGGTAAACTAATTTTGTATCAGAGTCCAAAACCATAGAATCTCAAAAAAAATAGAGTCAATAAACCTCCTTCTGGTCAATGTCCACCTCTAAAACTTCTTATACACCTGGAGACAACCATTACACACTAATGTACCAAGAATTTAACATCCAAACCATTGAAAACCTTGAATTCCTATAACCCATTTTAGGACCTGCATACTCTTAAGAAAAAATTAGGAAACCCAAGAGCAAACAAAAATCTTCAATTTGACTTCAACATACCTTCATACCACAAAAAAAATTGGAGCACATAAAAAATAACTGCACATACAATTTTGATAACCAAAATCCTCTTGAAATTTTAAAAGTCTAATTAAGCCACCTGAAACCACCCATTCTTACTCTATATAATAGTTTCTTCACAAATTAATGGAACAGTCTCATGAACTTATTGCTTCCCATTAACAAAGGCCTTCTATAATTAGAATTATCATATTGAGCACATAAAATTTATTCTCAAAAATGAAATATGTCTCCTAAGAATCGTAGGAAAGGACACTCTACTTCATAATGCTCTAGAACAATGTGAACTAGGAGTTTCCCACAACTCCTCATATTCCTTCTCCTCCTTGGTCATTTGATAGTTGTAGTTCTTATTCTTCTCCTTGGGCATAAGATAAGCAACATGATCACCCACTAAAATATTCTCCTTATCTTCTAGGATTAGATTTATAATAAATGAAGACAACAAAGATTCATGACATACCTTTTCTTCTGAAGAATCTACCTTGTAGTTTGGAACTCATCACTAGGCGCAGATAATTGATGTTATTTTCATGATATATGATCAACAATAGCAAAATTTTAACTTGGATACATACACACATTATAAATATCCTCAATCATTACCTTGATCTTATCCTTTAGCTTAGTCTCTTCATTCTCAATATTAACAGACAATGAGAGCCCTTGGCACTCTTTAACTTCTCAAGCACTCTCTACCATAGTAAATAGATTACTTAGATCTGTAATCTCATCATCAATCACACATTTCACCTTTTGCTTCCAAATTCTAACATGCCTTATTCTTTATACTATAAGAGCCTGATTAAACCTATTATAACTTATAGACCTTTGCTTGTAGAACCTAGGAATGTGACCTCTTTGTTTACAATTATAGTAGACCATACCTTTTGCATGAAATGTATCTTACCTTACCTTATTTAGAAAAAAAATTGTAATATTTCCTATGTCACAAAAATTAAATCACTTAACTCTACTAATACCTTTTGAATAATGACCCCCATCATAGTTACATACAAACTCATTTCTAACAAGTTTCTTACATTCTATAACCCTATAATCAAAATGATTACATGTGTAATAGTAACCATTAAATCTTGCATACCTTAGGGAATTTGTTTTTTTTATTTGACTTGTCTTCATTCTACCAGCACCTTCAATCCTTTTTTGGTGATTTGTATTCAAAATATGATTCTCCTAGTTTGCATTAGTCTTCATCTTATCTTGAGTAATTTTTTTTTTTTAATTCATATCCAAGACCAATTCTATCACTAGCATTCTTTTGACCACTTAGAATGTTGTCTAGATCACATGAGCTATTTTCTAATCTGAAAAATGAATTCACCTTACTAGATGTCTTATCTAACTCAAATTTCAAAGACTTGTTTTCAAAAACATACCTTGAATATTCTTCTTATTTGGCTCTTAAACTTTCAGACATAGATTCCAACTTAGAATTAATAAACATGACATCACCTTAATGCTCCCTAGAGTGTTCAACTGATCTTGACTCAAACACACTACATTTTTCCTCATATTCCTTGATTTTATATTTCATCTTCTTATTGATATTATTTTTAATCTTCATTTCCTCAAGATAATTCATCAATATAGTTTAACAATCCACCTCGTCTTCATCATCATCTGAATCACTCTAAGTAGGATCTTTTTGATTTGAGTAACTTCCTTCCTCAGCCATAAAAAAATATTCATATTTATTATGACCATTATCTTCATGATCATATTCTGAGTCATTGTCTTCACTCTCATTTGATGAGTTATAATCTTCTTTGGTGTAGAGACTCTTCTTGTTCTTGAAGGACTCCTTGTTGTCATGCTTTCTAAATGTTTTTCTCATATATGTCTTCTTATTTTTACCTTGGCCTTCACCATTTTCTTTATTATCATTTTTCTCATGCTTATGAGGGCAATTACAATCAAAATGTCCTATATCTCCATAATTAAAACATTTGAAGGGTAGTTTACCCTTATACTTTCCAAAGCCTATGCTTAATTTCCTAGTAATCAAAGAAAGTATTTATTCTTCATAAATATCAGATATGTCATCATATTCAAATTTATTACCTTAGAATTTATTCATAGACTTCATATCTATCTTGAAAGTAGATTCCTTATTTGGTGGTATATCATCATTTACTCTCATCTCATATGCATTAAGGGTGCCATGCAATTGATCCATCTTCAACTGAGTAAGATCATGAATCTCTTATATAGTAGATAATTTTGGATCAAAATCAAGAGATAGAGATATTAATCCCTTTTGAACTATAGTAACCTCTTCAATATTCTCTACAAGACCTTTGATGAAGTTCACAATCTCATCAAGTCTATGAAGAAAGGATGACATAGAATCTTCTTATTTCATCTTGAGACTTTAAAATTTCCTTCTATGAGTCTAAAACTTAGGAAGATTAAAATTTTAATCTCCTTCATAAATGATCTACATTTTGTCCCATATTTATTTAGTAGATTTATAAAGGATTACTTTAGTTAACTCAATCTCTATAAGCCCATAAATAATGGCATTCACCACCTTAGAATTATTCTCAAATAGCTTCTTATCTTTAGTGCTAGATAGAGTAGTACTAAGAGAAATATAACCATTCAAAATATATTACTATATATCAATCCCTAGGTACATACTGTATGTCCTCATCTTTTCACTCCAAAAATCATAATTGGGTCCATTGAGGATCAGTTATTGATTAGTAGAGAAACATATTTGATGACTACCCATATTATACCTAGGATCACCTTCAAGTTATCAAAATTTTACCAAAGGACATCCTCCAATAATAAATTCTTTTCCAAACCTTTAAATCTCTTAATCAATCAATACATACATTTATGAGCTATACACATTATTCATAGCAATGAACAAGAAAGATAATGCAAGATCAAGCATATAACACATGACATACATGGGAAACCCTCTTGGGAACAAAACCCCACTAAAACATACAATTGGACTAGTATCCTATAATAAAAATAAATAATTAGACCAACTACAACTGATCAAGGAATTGTAATACCTATTTACTGATAGTAAAATATCATAAGGTGTTACAACACCTATCTAGATGAGTTACAACAACAAATAAACATTTAGAAAGTTTCACCTTGTAAGGAAGCTACGACCCCCTTAGATGTTGATTTTACACAACAACACCTATGAACACAACCACATTTGAACTAATGTCTTTTACACCTGAATATGGACGTCCAATTATCACTCTTCACCTTCATTCATACTTAGTCTACAAGAACACTTTTCTACCAACAAAATTATGACCTATGGATCGTACAAATAGTCTTGAATCTATTCTACTCTTCAGCTTGTTCACAAGACACTCTAATTCTACTTTCCTCCATATTTCACACACACAATCCTCTCTTAAATTTCTCTCAAGTCGCTCACATAAAATATAGAAACCAACACATTTGGTTTCACTATTTATAAACTAAACATGATAATCATTACATTGTTAGCCATTAGGCATGCCATAATTGTTAAAACATATCTCACATGAATACACAGCTCAAAAAATCTTCATAGGTCAAACATAACATCTATGGGTCACCCTTAAGGAACTAAACCTTTTAATAAGGCCTTGTAGCCCTTATAGGTCTCATGCAAACCCATTCACTCCTTTATCACCTCATCAAACAAAAAAGTAACACCCATCCACTAGAAAATTCAAGAACCCATTCCATATGATTTATAAATACATGTTAATTTCAAAAAACCAACATAGTACCTTCCTACTTAAAAAGAATTTCCTCAAACAACATTTTGTGTACATAGTCACCATGAATGAATAGACACTCAACCTCTAAACCTTTATTCATACTATATACAAATGGTCAAAAATTCATAATCAGCATAGACCATACTCATCTAGTTTACAATAATCACCATTATCAAATTCATCAAGATATATCAAAATAAGATCGAACAATATTCTCAGGTCACTTATAGAACATACATGAACATAGTCAAATTTAAACCTTAATATCCTTGACTGTACACATTTCCAAATATTCAAATTACGTGCAGTAGATGAACCATGGATCCCTCTTCATATTTTATTTTTATACCATTAATAAATATGTCTTGAATCAAAAAATTTGGTCAAAATACCATAGACTCATTTTTTACTTGTTAAATTTGAATATTTAAATGTAAATGGTCACAGTAAAACCTCAAACACTTTACTCTCATATCAAGTATTTGATTCTCATATTAAATATTCACCATCAACATTATCATACTAATCTCAACCTTTAACACATATTCCACCAATTCCAAACGTTAAACCTTAAATAGATTGACCTCATATCATATAATATTATAATGTCGACTCATCACACACCATCAATCTTTATAGATTAGTCAGGCCCTTATCATGTAATTCTAACCATTTAATCTTGATCAAAACCCTAATGATCATGGTACTTTACATCATCTCACTACATCATGACTTATTAGAGTAACACACTCCATTGATGTTTCTTGAACTTGAACTTGTGCAAAAATGACCATGTATGGGAACGTTGCTTATCTTCATAGATTGCCAACTTTGCACAGTCATATATTTTACCTTTCTCATTAACATGTTCTTAAATTTTGGCCATATGATGTCATCATATAGGTGAATCCAACTATGTGAAAAATTTCTCCTAAAAACTTCACATGTTTGAGACATAATGACATTAAAATTCTCACTCAGATGTTTATACCACAGAGTTAACTATGTCAAAAAGTTGCTTGGAAGGCCAACTTTGAACTTGCATATATTTTGTTGTGCTTTGGTGATTGACTTAAAAATTATAAAAAATAAATTGGGAATAAATTATAACAAACCCATATGATCATATTGTTTTGAAACATCCACACATTTGAGATTATCACCATCAAACTACTTACTTAGCTCTTCTTACCACATTGCAAATTTGGCTAAGTATGGGAAAACACTATCAAAATACCTGGGAACTAAACTTTGTACTTACATACATTTTAACATAACTAGGAAAATTAATTGATATTTATCACATAATAAATAAGTACTATTGTGATCTCAACCATATTACCAACTCCCCTAGACTCATCCATATGTGGCAATAGTGACATCATCAAACTGCCTAATCAACTTTTCTACCACTAGACACAAATTATCTAGATGAAAACTATGGACAACTAGATAAATTCCACTTATGCATAAAATATCTTCAATCATCCCTAAAAATTGGTTTGAATCCTTTCACATGTTCAAATCACCATACTCATCCCTAAACTTCTCTAATCATGCCAAAATAAAAAGATCAACCAATCATAGTTCAAGTAGACTATAATAAGCACATTGCACACTTTTTCATTATCACATAGACTATCAAGTAACTTAATCCACTAACTAGGACACCTCTATGACATCATCATGAAATCATTTAAAAATCTCCAACACAAGCCATCCCGTAGGTCCTCTCACCTTGGTTCATGTAGAGATAGAAGTAGAAGGGAACTAACCATACCCTTTTTTAGTCACTTCCAATCATTATATGTGTTCAATCCAATCATATGTTAAACCCTTCCATGGATATAATGACATAAATAAGGTTTATCATCTTTTATTTCCATATTTTCAAATCTATAAAGATGAATTATAGAGGTGTACAACTAGGTGCCAACACCCATTTGGTGTTGTTGTTGGGGTCAAGATCCTTGGAACTTATGTTACTATGTACTCTTGTAAAGAAATGTTATTTTTTCATGTTTTTAAGTTATTTGTATAAATTTTTTCACTCATTTGATCTTTTGAATATGAGTCTAAATTTTTCAATGTCTTTATTTTTATATCTCATCATTGACTACAAGAAAGTGTAATTTTAGAGTGTATCACTATATGTTTATGATTTAATCTATCCTAGAAGGTTTCTTCTTATTGTGACTCCTACATTTTATTTATTTTTTAAAGATCAGTGCCCACATTAATTTATTGATTTTTGAGTGTTCTCTTGTTTGAAAAATAGGAACATTGAGATCCTCCTTTATAGGTAATTCACCAAAGAAGCTTGTCTCTAAGTTAAGTGTTCATCATAGAAGAAGGAAACAAGTTTGGAGTAAAATTGAAGGATAAAGTTTTGAAGGAAAGGAGTGTTTGGAACATCATAATTTTGTTACACCTAGACTTATTTTTGTTTAAATTCATTTGGTTGAAAATTATCATAGTTATGATAACCCAGAGTCTTATAGTTTTGTTTATTACCTAGCACCTTCTCAAGAAGATAAATCTCCTCCTAATTTTGGTTTATTGAGAAGGTGTAGTCCCCAAAGTTCACCTTACTCACCCACTCATATCCCTTTTTCATCTAATTTGCAGCCTATCATAGAACCAATCATGAGGCATAGAGATCATGAATAAAATAAACATCTTACATTCAAGATTCTTAGATTTAGGCCAATTAACTTTAATGAAATGTAGGGTTACCCCAATGAAGTTGCAAATGTGGTAAGTAATTTACTCCCTAAGTTTCATGGAAATAATTCAATGACTGGATAATCACATTTGAGGACTTTTCACATTATAATTTATGACTATAAGGTTAACCATGAGGATATTTATATTAAACTTTTTGTGCACACACTACAAGAAGGTGCATGTGAATAGTTAAACTATCTTCCCATGGATGCATAAATTCATCATAAGAAATGAATAGTGTTTTTAAAATAAAATCTAGTGATAAATTTGATTCTCATATTCTTTTAGAAAATTTTGAAAACACAACAAAGAACCCAACTGAATGTGTACAAGAGTTTAATACAAGGTTTGATAAGACTATGATGAGATTACTTGATAATATTAGACTAATTGATACTACTTATTCGATTAAATATTGTGATGCATTTGATAAGAAAGTAACATAATAATTAAGAGATATGGCTCCAATAAATATGACGTTAGCATTCAACATGGTCATTCAGAATGAAAATGATATAAATGTTATTAGGAAGCCTTTGAACAAAAGGGATGATGTAATTTTGACCAATTCTAAGTCTCAGTCCAATAAGACTTCCAACCTTGAGGAAACTATCAAAACCTTGGTCACTACTGTCAAGGAAATGTCATACAAGTTGGCCATAGGTGAGAAGTGGATTTGTCATGGATCCTCTAGTTACGAGAGAGCCCAAACTAGAAATCAAGCCCAAGGGAGATCCTCTTTCCATAATAAATATAATGATATAAGAAAGAGAGCTACCTAATATGAGAGAAATGATAGAAATTAGAAAAAAGAAGCTAGGAAGAAGGTTATTTATCTATTTAATTTCAAATTTAATGTTGTGGATTATGATTTTCATATTGATTGGTATCATAAATGCTTCCATCCCCATCCTCTTTATGATACTACTAAAAGAGTTGATGAAAATGTAGAGGGACCTAAGTCTACATATGAAAATGATGATATTATGATGTTTGATTGTCAAAATTTTTGAAGTGAAATGTCTTCATCCAAATAATTTTTTTAGTACTACTATCATTGATAAATTTTGGAGTGTATTTAAAGACATATAAATCCAAACTCCTTAATTTATTTGTGATATAAACTTCACACAAGTATATTAATTTCCCAATCGTGACTTTAAGTTTCTATATCTATGATGATTATAAAATATTATGAGGGAACTCATTTAATTGAGGATAAATAACTATTAATTAAAATTACTGTTACCAAAGATAAAGGATACAATAGGTAAAGTAATCAAAATGGTTCTTCTTCACAAGATACTACCCTTGTAGATCCAAAGGTAAGGGATAAAAAGAAAAAAGTTAAGAAAACCAAATAAGTCCTTATTTCTTTTGAGCTAGCACCTAATTCCTAAACTATCAATTAGAATGGTGTTCCAAACAAAAATAGAGAACCTTTCTTATCTAGTATTTCGAAGGGTGTAAATGATGGAAGCAAAAACCCACCCTTGAATTTTTTTGTTAAAAATGCTAGTTCATCCCATCGTGTTCCCTCTCTGACTTTGAATGATTGTATTCTTGCTAAAAATTTTGTCAAACTTCCTCCAAATACTCCCCTTCCTCAATACAATGCATATGATATGAACCAACTATTGAGTTAATTAAAAATCACAATCCCACTTGTAGAGATGTTAAGATTACTAGAACATAGAAGGATGACATATGAGTCTTTGGAGTTTAATGAGAATGCACCTACCAATGTGATTAATTCACCCCAACACCTTTGGGTGATAACGAAGAGTCACATGAGGTTATTGAACTAGTTCTAGAGGTTTATTTGGAAACTACATTAACAGAAAGTTAGTTGGATGTTGACCCTTTTTATACTACCTTATTGATTAATTGTTTAATTGTTCACAACTATATGTTTAATTCATGAGCCTCCTACAATGTTATTCCCCTAGGTTTCCTTAATGGCATTAGACTAATAATAACATATAATTTTATCAATTTTTATGCCATAGACTAAATATAAGTACCATTTATTGAACTAGTTAAAGTATTTGTAGTGCAAATGTTGGTTCATATAGGTATGTTTGTGAATATGGATGTGGTAGTTCTAGATTGTCCTCTCAAGTGGGGAATGATATTTTCAAGAAAATATAATTAGAGAATCAGTGGAAGTGTTTAGATGGACTTATCTTATGCCACCATTCCTTTTGAGAGAAAGATGGTGAATATTCATAGAGATCCTAGAATGTTACATGTTCTTGAAGATCTAAGACATACTCTAAATGAGGTTTTGTACATTGATGTAGAGATGAGAAATTTTATTAGAAACATAGATTTTTTTGAGTAATATGTTACTCTTTATGTTTGATGTAATAAATAAAGTGATGATTCTTGGATAATGTGTTTTGATGGGGATTTATCTAATCTTGGAAATAGATTTGGGGTTGTCTTTTATGCCCCAAATAAAAAATATTTTATTTTTTATTTCAATTTGTCTTTTTATTGCACTAACAACATTACGTAATATGAAGCACTCTTAATTGCTTCAAGTATTATCTAAAAATATGGAGTTATAAGTCTAATTGTAATGGGTGATTTAGAGTTGGTAGTTAAATAGGTCTAAAATGCTTATGCCACCAAAAATAAAAAGTTAAAATAATATAGAAATGTTATATGGGATTTGCTAGAATTTTTTAATGCTTTCAATATTTGTCATCATGATAGAAGTTTAAGTGAGGAAGATGATAGACTTGTAGGGTTGGATGCTCAATTTGAAAGTGAGAATATGAAGCCTCACTATCAGTATTAACTGCAAGTACTTACATTCATCATTGGCATGTATTTGATGACAATGATCAAGTTAAAAGGTTTCTCAATTGTGAAGTATAATTTTAGGGTCAGATCATAGACTTGGAATCAATGCTCCAAATATGTGATGGGAAAGAAACCTTGTTTGGTAATATATCATTCAGTTTAAGACAAATAACATCCCAAGAGGATTGGTAAGTTTAGAAGCATCTTTTGATGGAGTAGACAAATTTAAAAGTAGGGATATATTTATCTTAAAAGATGTGACTGCATGCAAATTGGGCATTAAAAAAATTCCAAGAAAGGTCTAGATTGGTACTCAGTTAAGTGTAGAAGAGAAGTAAGCTTAAATGGAATTGTTAAATAAGTATAAGGATTGCATGGATTAGTCTTATTCTAAATTGAAAGCATATAGAGAGCATCTATTTCAACATGTCATTCCATTACATCTTGAAAAAAAATCAAAAACATATTAACCCCATCTTGTCCTCCAAGATACAGGTATAGTTGAATAAATTAAGGGATGGTGGGATTATTAATCCCATCAAGTATTCATCATGGGTGGAAAACTTAGTCCCTATAAGAAATAAGAATGATGACATTTACTTGTGTGTGGATTTTATAAGTTTGAGTAAATCTTATCTGAAAGATAATTACCCCTTACCTAATATGAATAACATGTTTTATAGTGTTACAAGATCACATATGTTTTCCATATTATATAGTTTTTAAGGATATAGCCATGTTTTGGTAAAAGAATCTGAGAGACCCAAAACTACATCTATAATGCCTTAGGACACATATGTCTATATGGGCATTTATGGGAATTCCATTTTCATTAATGAATATCATTGAAATGTTTTATAGAGATATGAATGTCAATTTTATATAGGTAATTAAAAAATTTATTTATTTTTATCAAGATGATATTAAAATTTACTCCAAAAATAGAAAAGAACATTTAGAGAATCTAGAAAAAAAATTTCTTTGATGTAGGAAATTTGGCATTTCCCTTAAACCAAAGAAATGTCACTTGGAAGTATTAAAGGCCAAGTTAATGGTACACATAATGTATAATTATAGTTCCAGAAATGATCCATAAAGAGTGGAAATGATTGACAATGTGCCCATCCCAGAATCCAAGAAAAGAATTTAGTCCTTCTTTGGACAAGTCAACTTTGTGAGAATATTTATGTCCAACTTTGTAGAGATCACTTTGCCTTTTACTTAAATGTTAAAAAAGTACCAAAACATCAAGTGGGAAGTGAAGGTTATACAATGTTTCAATGACTTGAAAGAAGATTTAATGTCTAACCTTATCTTGGCTAGTCCTAATTACACTTGGGAGTTTCAAAAAAATTATTTTGCATCACAAACTACTGTAACTGATATTATATTTTAAAGGAATAGTGATGGTCATTAAAAATCCATATATTTAATTAGTAAAGTTATGAAAGGATCTCAACTAAACTATACTATCATGTATAATCAAGCCTTTGCCCTCTTGAGAGTTTTTAAAATGCTCATACCTTATATTTTGAGTTCAAATATTGTTGCATATGTCCTACATATAGTGTTCAAGGACATCTTGACTCATATTTAAATATAAATCAAGAGGTGTAAGTGCATAATCAATTTACAAGAGTATGACATGGAGATAAAAAAAACTAAGTTGGTGAGGGATATGGGATTATCCAAGCTCATGGTTGAGATTAATTTGTAGTATGTCAGGGTAAACACTATTATTTTTAATATTGATGATTCCTTGAGTAAATTTAACATGTATCTATGGTATAAAAACATTGTTTATACTTGAAATTTTTGAATTATCCCCCTAATTTGGATAAGAATGAAAGGAGAACTCTTATGATTATATCTTAAAAGTGTCTCTTCATTGAAAATAAACTAACATGGATGAATTTAGATGGGATTTTGGTAAGATGCCTAGTAGAAGAAGGAACTATAGATTAAATTGAATACTTTCATAGTGGGTTATGTGGTGATTAGTTTGAACCTAAACTCATAGCTCGTAATATTTTGAGAGATGGTTATTGGTGGCCATCGATATTTAAAGATTTTGCATAGAATGTAATAAAATGTGATAGTTGTCAATGTTTGTTTGAAAGGTTCCAAGCTTTTGGATCTCTCCCCTTGCAACTTGTATCAATTGAAATCCCATTTAGGTAATGGGGAATGGATTTTATTAGGGATATCACTAATACATCAAGTACTGGGTATAGGTGGATATTGAATTCAATTGAATACATCACAAAATGGCTTGAGGTGATTCCTACAAATAATTCCACACATTAGGTGATCATGGATTTTATGCTGAATCACATTATTTGTAGATTTGGTGTGCTTATCAAGATAATTAATCAAAATGCCATGAGTTTTAGAGCTAACCTATGATGGAATTATGTGAATAATATGGTATTAAACTGATCTATGATTATAATTAAAATACTAAGGGGAATGGGCAAGTAGAATCCATTAATAAGAAATTGCTTGATATCATTAGAAGGACTTTCAAAGTTAACAATAAGAAGTGGGTGAATAGATTAAATTTACTTTTTAGGCTAATAGGATTACACCTAAGAGAGCTACAAGTAAGATTCCTTTTGAGCTTGTTTATGGATCTCATGTTATTTTACCTATGAGTCTACAATTTCTAGCATATTATTTCATGCAATAATTAGAAGGAGGTGATGAAGTAATCCATTATGAAAGTAGAATGATCTAGATCATTGAGCTTTATGAAATTAGAATACAAGATATTGAAATGCACATAAATGTCAAAGAAATACTCAAAAGGATATTTTAAAAAAATGTCACTCCAAGGACTTTTCAAATAGGAGAACTGGTTTTACTTTGGGATAATAGACATGAGGAGAAAGGTGAACGTGGCATATTTGATGCTTTATTGATGGGTCCTTATTCTATTGAATGTAGAATTTGGGAACATACATTATTCGTAAGAGATTTAGATGGTGAGATACTGCAGCTATTAGTTAATGGAAAACATCTGAAGCACTTCCTTAACAAAATCTATGATTGTATAAAACAATATAAAATGTATAGTTTTGTTGTTTTATTTCCCTATTTCATTGGGGTTTATTTTTACATTTGATTTTTTTTTCTTCATTGTGTGTTCATTCTTAGATTTTATTGATATTTTTTTATTGTTATGCCCTTATTTTGTTGAGCTTCCAAAGATATATATTAAGAAATTATAAAAATTATGACTAGATGTCCCAATGGATAGGCATCTGATCTTATTTTCTAGGATTTTTCATACACCTACAAGGAGTGTAAATCCCTTGGTGAGAGCTATTGTTAGTGCCCAAATCTCTTTCCATGAATTTGTGCACTTTCTTGAAAAATGAGTGTTTGAAATTCTAATTTTTTCCACCTGAAGGAAGTCCACAAGAAATGTTTATCCAAAATAAAATATCACTTCTACAATTATGTTATGCAAACCCTATAAAATTTGGTTTCACTAATACTTAACATTTTCTTTTTTTAAGCACAATTTCATTATAGGGTCAGTGGTGGAATCGATTCCTGATGAGTAAAACTAACTAAGCACCAAAAATACTAAGTCTAAAATTTCCATTGCAAAAAATAGATTTTTGGGTATTCGAGAGAAGATTGTAATAGTACATCACAACCTATTTCATGTAAATTTACAAAATACAAATGAAATTCTGAAAGGCACAGCATGTGTAATCAAAAGGAATCCTTAAATGTTTCAAGTCTACACTAACATCTTAGGTAGAGATTCATGTGAAATTTTGAGGCCCAATTATAAGGGAATTTTCAAAGGGCATAAATTTTATGAGTAAATGAAGAGATGCAGGCAAGCTTTTCACTTTTACATCAAGTAAAAAAGTATAGCTAAGGCCCAAAAATCATAGGAATGAAAAATTGCATCTCTAACCTGAAAACATGTAGTAATTTAAAAGTATATATGAGATCCAAAATCCATAAGAGGTGACATGTAGGTGAGTTCAAAAATATTGCAAGCGATAAAATGGGCCACATATTATCATCACATTTAAAGACAACCTTAAAATCAAAACAAAAATAAAATTTAAGAGTTTTTCTAATTTATGTTCACCTTGCATTTGAAATTCTTGATTAAATAGATATTTGTGCCCTTGAATTGCCATGTAATAAATTGGGAGTTCATGCGATTGAGTTATAGAATGAATTGTAGCCTTTTCAATGAGGATTAAACTACAAACAAGTCTGTAATTATAAATTTGTCAAGGTAAATGTTATTTAGATCATGCTTCTTTAGCTTTCAAATATCATGATTGGTTGTACATGAAGGGCACAGGTTTGAGTCTGAGACTAGGATGGTGGTGGATGGATATAGGGCCATAGTATTGTCTCTCACTCTCAAAGATATAATGGGAATGCTTGAAGTCCTAAACTTTCCTAATTTTATGAATATGTACATGGATACTATAGTACAATATGAAATAAATCATACTATGGTGATAATTTTGTTTCTCAATCCATCCCTAGAATGTATTTCACTCAATAAAAGGAGGTCCTGATAAAGAGGGCAGTCCATTTCTTGAAGAGAATATTCATCGGGCTTAAGGAATAGGGTAAGGACTTGGCATTATATGATATAATGTCCCTTAGGTAGTTTAGACGATATGAAGGTTTGAAAAGGGTTTTGACAAAGATTAATAGTGTTGATCTAAGGGTAATTACTTTAGAAAATAATATTCCACTAATGATTTAAAAATCATTTGACTAGTAGAGTGACACTCAGATACCCTAACCATATGAGAGAATACCAGAGAAAAAAGAGAATGACAATGTTCATGTTGATTCTATGCCTCGAGGAACACTTTTATATTGTCTTTCTTTCCCTCAATTATTTCATTAATTATTATATTTAGGGAAAATGTTAATTGGATCACTAGCTTGCATGTCATTCTTAGTTGGAATGGGAAAATGATTAGTTGAATAAAGGGACAAGACTACTGCAAATAAAGACAAAGTTTGATTTCACTCGAGACGAATATTCTCCTATGATATTAAATACATCAAATATATAGTCAATCATATCAAATTTCATCCTCGCATGGATAACTTAATCACTATTTTCATTACCTTGCATAGCATGAGAATCTCTAGGCAAATGCAAAGACATCGTCTAGATGGAGCATCTTTTATGAATATTTTGGGTGAGAAAATTTGGTATAAGTAAAGAGGACATGTCTTATTTATGGGGGTCTTTTTTATTTTTTTGACTTATTATTGTGTATTTTTTTTGTCACTAAGTTGATTGCTTTGTATAGTCATTAGCAAACTTTGAAAGCATTGATGTATATGTCTCCCCTATTTTAGAATCCACTGTGATTTTCACCATGTTAGCATTATGAACATATATGTATGTTGATTTAACTTAAATTTGGTGGAAATTAAATATGATTTATACTCTTTCTTGTTAATGATGTTTGATATCACATTATTTATGAATTATTGATTGGGTATCGGGTTTCATGTCTCGTAATGGTAATCATTCTGAGCATGAAATTTGATTATAAATTCATTTATACATTAGGATTTGGAAATGATTTATTGATAATATTTTATGAAAATATTGGATTTATTTACTTAAAAAGTGAAGGTGATTGAGATTTTACTTACAATATATGGTTTGTAGATTTTAAGGATCATTTGAATGATTATATTGGATTGGTATCATTGAATGCAAATTATTCTTAATAGTTTTATTTATCTTGTCTCTCACTATTTTAAATCCTTTAATGAATGATAGCATGGTGTTTTAAGTAATTCCTAGCGTTTAAAACCACAAAAACTCTTTTAAATATACCTAACTCATCTTACATTTCCTACCCCTACAAGTAATACATGTTGAAGATTTCAAGTGTTATTTACTTACAAATGCATAAATATTGTAGATCTAAAATGTTTTTGTGATTGATCTTTGATGATTAGCATGGTAATTTTCCATTTGGATCTTATTTTTTTATAATTTCTATATAAATAAAGATTAAATTCATATTTTATTTGTCTTTAGGAGCTTATATTTGATTTAAAAGCATTTGCTTAGTATATGTGACAACTATTCCTAAATGGATTGTAAAACTTTGGTTATGCTTGAATCAGATCTCTTTGTATGCCAATCATTACCTAGAGATTGAACTAAATTATCCCTCATTCTAACCAAGCTACCCTATAAGCTGTTAAACCCTTTTGTAGATATAATGACATAACCTCAGGTTTATCATCTTTGCTTGCCATATTTTCAAATATGCAAGGCTTAATTCTAGAGGTGTACAACCAAAAGATAATACCCTCTCCCTTTATTCAAACTGAGAAGGTAAAATAGGTTGGACTCTTGTTAGCATAAAGAAGAAAGGAAGTTAAAATAAAGGCCCTGAAACTCACAAAGGGCAAGTAGTGAGAGATGTTGAATATTTATAGAAGATGTATGGAAAGTTATCACAAAGATATTGGTTTATTTTGTTGACTTCTAGTCTTACACAAAAGATGATTTTTAGTTTTACGAAATTTTACTACCTAACAAGTTGGTTCATTATTGGGTGATTGTTTTTTGACAATATATTTTGGTATGTTTAGGGTTTCAGGTTTCTTCCATTATTTGTTGCTAGTAGAGGCTTTCCTTTTGAGCATTATTATTCTATATTTATCTCTTTTTTACAATGCTTAGTGGACTTTCAAAACCTAATTTAACACTATCTAATAAAAATATAAAAATAATGAAATATAAGAAACCAAGAGGGAAAAATTCAATAAAATTAAGTAGATAAAATAAAAACTTATCCTATCATTGTATAATCACTACATTTTATACCCCAAATGTATTTTTTTGAATATATGAAACTATATCTAACTCTAATGAAACCCTTATTATGTATTTAAAAATTTGGGAAATTTATTTTTCTTTGAAGATGATGCACCATGCCATCCATGTTAAAAAATTAAGCTTGTCCAAGATGAACTCGATGAACATGTTAAAAAATTAAATAGTCATTATAAAATACCTTATGTGCAATACGAACTTACTGAATGGTGGAATTATTATTTCAAAATGAATTCTATCCAAGATGGACTTGTTGAACCATGTCATTGGTGTTAGAATATTTTTGTAATCCAACATGAAATTATGATAGTAGTACCACTGTAGATTAAAATTTGATGTTGCACAATCCGTTTGCATGGAAAATATTAAGTGTTTATTTTTGGTCTCCATTTTCATCTATTAAATTATCATCCATGTTACAAAAATTATGTAGTATTTTTAAATCATGTCATTGGTGTTGCCAAAAACATTTTGTCTAGCATAAACTTAATTTTATAGTGCCACTGTAGATGAAATGATGATGATGAACACACTCAATGTCCATGAAAATATTTAAGTGCTTAGTTTTATTTTTCACTATTGAATGTAAAAATATTACATGTTTTTGATATTTCTTCCCTAACCCTATACATGACATCAATTCAATATATGATTCAAATCTTAGTAACTATGTTACAATCATTTTATAATAATAAGTTATCAACAAGGGTTTCATATTTTTGTTTCCCATATAAAGTAGTAAAAATATAAAGAGATAAATCTCATATAGAATATATAGAGTAGGAATTATCTACATTCAAAAACTAGCAATTTAGAACTAGTCTAATATCAATACAAGTAATAGATATGCAATCATGTGAAACTACTAGGACCTACTCTAGAAATATGAGTGTGTTTTATTTTTATGGTTTATTACTAGGATAGAATTAAAAAATGTAGATATGATATTAAGTTACTTTTATTAAGGTTTATAGTTAAGTTATGTTTATTTAGAGTTTAATTAGGTGCTTTACACAATACTATTAGGTTTTATTTATAGTTTAATTAGGATTTACATAAAATACTATTATAATTTATTTATAGTTTTCTTATGGGATTCTATACTACACTATTAGCATAAATTTATAGTTCAAGTAGGGTTTATAAATATACAATTAGGTTTTATACACATTAGTATTAAGATTTTATAATAGTTTAATTAGGTTTTCTACACCACTAAATTCTCATGTATGATTTGGGTGTAAGGTTAGGTTTTACAATTAGATTATGGTTTATTTATAGATTCAATAGGATTTTTTCACCATTAGATTCATTTATAGTGGGTTACATAGGATTGAGAGATATTGGTAGAGATTTTATCTCCACAATTATAGGAATGATGATTATGCCAAGGAGGATTTTTTCACCATTAAATAAGATCTGAACCAATAAGGAGGATTTAACTATGGAAATATAAATCTTGGAGGAAATTCATTTAAGGAAAGTTATAGATCAAATATATGTGATAAATGCTGATGTAAGATAATATTTCATGGTTGAAATCCTTTTCTTTGGAGAAAGATTGATAGGTCCATTGAAGACTTTGAAATCAAGAGAAAATCTTTAAATCTTTATCCCCATATTACCTTATCCTAAGGAGGGGAGATTGAAATTTTGTGAGTAACAACAATAGAGGTAAAGTAAAAATAGATTTGAAATGTATAAACATGTCTCTCGTATCTCAAAAAGAAAACTTTATGAGATAAATTTTCTAGCAATAGAGCTAGTTTTTTCTTTGTTGTAGGGCAATGATAATTGTTTAAAATATTAGCTTTTGAGGCTTTATTTGTGATGATGTTTTGTAATTTTATGGCTATGTTTGAGGCTTTTTATCCAATGTAATTATTTGCTTTAGTTTTTATGACTTTTCATTTTGTTTATTTCCCAGGGTTATGTCCCTAGTTTGAAAAAACCTTTGTTTACCAATAAAAAATAGTAGTAAAGTTATTTTATTAATAAACTATCTTTTATTTTGATTCATAATAAACAAAACTCCCAAATCAAGACATGTTAACTATACCATAATGGTAATTATGTTGAGCTATGGTGTATTCACATTATTAATGTATAACAATTTTGTTATTAAATTATTATTCAAATATATTGTGATAAAAATATATTCATTTATAGTGGGTTAGTTAGGATTGAGAGATATTGGTGGAGATTGTATCTCCCCAATTATAGGAATGATTTTCCTATATAATTTTAATCTTCTCGTATAGATTTTTATCCAAAATAAATATATAGTGTGTGTAATTGTTTCTTTTTTTAGAGGGTAGCACTATTTTGTATTTGTTATCCTAAGGTATCAAAGAATTTAATAATTTGTATGAGTGTATATTAGTTTTTGGTGTTAAATTTTCATATTTTATTATTATATGTTTATGTTTTTTGGGTTGGTGAGTACAACCCAATGTTATTTGATATTTGATCTCCTCTTAGATTGACTCAAATAGGCTTTCCCAACTTGTTTTACACTTGAAGCTTGGATTCATCATCTCACACAATGACAATCTCCAAGGTGTTTTTATTTCGGTGTAGGCTTATCACAACTCAATAGATTAGTCTATGTAAAACCTATATTATTGAACTCTATACTAAATTTGGGTGGGTTATAGGATAAATTCTAGATATTTTTATGCATGTAAACAATAAATTCTTATTGACTAAAGAAAATTTAAGTTGAATTTAGACTTGATCATGCATTCCATGTAATTAAAAAATTGTTACTGTCAGACTATGAATCTGTGCTTGATAGTAAATTATTTATTATGCTATAGTTCATTAAAACTTGACCATACATATATGTGGGTTTGATATCATTTCAATAATGCAAAGGTTGTTTTAAGAAACAAAGGTGGTTACAACAATGTGTTTGGAATTATAAATGGCTATGATATCGGATTTGGTAATGGCTTCTATAATAGAAATGGAGAATATGTTCCCAAAAATAGATATAATCAAGAAAATATGTGATCTGCTTCACTCTTATGCCTGCTTAACCATTTCCATTTTCATAAAATTAATCGATGTCTATCTTGGTTCTTATCTATCTTATACTGGAATAGTAATATATTTAAAATTTTTAGCCCATGTTACATTTGAGGTCATTATAAAGTCAAGCACATAATTATTTAAGTTGGTGTTTATAAAATTTTCAGTTATATTAAAAATTTAAAAATATCAATAGTGAAGTCATTTTTATCATAGTCATTTTAGACTTAGGTTGGTTAAAATTACAAAGTCTAGTTTATTAGATGTTTTAATCAATTTTGTCAAATTAAGTCATCTTAGGTTAAATTTTAATTATTTTTTTATTATAATATTTATTGTATTGACTCTTTAATATTTTAATTTTTTTAGGTTTAGTCAAGTTTATAACATGTGTCAATATTTTCAAAGTCAAAATATCTCATGTATGGACACATTATCGGGTGAACCTGAGATCCTGAGTCATATGTGTCAATTTTGTGTTTGGGAATGTTGTCTTCAAAAATGGAATGCAAGAGTTTATGTTCAAAGACATATTTTTTGAGTAAGCAATTTCATACACTAGATTAAGGAGGAATAGAGGCTAGAGGTTTCAGAGCCTCTCTCTAGTCATCAATAATAGGGCCCAGATGATTTGGTGAATTTTGTTTGTGTGTGTGTGTTTGAATAAGAATAGAATAACATTATTTTTCACATGTGTGATGTAGCTTTTTATTTTTTAAGTGTGGTGTGCTCTATGGTAAATCAACTAATTCCAAAGATAGTTATTTAGTTGTAGTGGAAACCATCTATGTCATTTTTTTGGGTGGAAATAAACAATAACAAAAAATGCATCAGATGGTGCTGAGGATTTATTCACACTGATATTTATTTTTCTAAGTTGGTTTATGTTTTTAGTCCCCTAATTATTTTAAATACCTCTAATATTAGGAGAAAAAGGAGAGTGTAGATATAACAAAATGTGGAAACTAGTTGTATAGGAGGGAAGTTAACTAAAAAAATCCTCTGATTGCCTTATTTATGGAGATGATTGACCAGTGACACATCTATTACAGTAAAATGGAGTAAATGCAGTATGAATTCTTTCACATAATAGTGGTCATGTGTAACAAGATATTGATATCAATATTTAGACAGTAGTATGTAGACCTAAAATTATGTGTTAGCATATGATTATATTTAGACTACTTCTTCAAGATGTATATTCTCCCCATGCTCATATTAAGGGAATATATAAAGGATTAATAATGTTCACAAGGTGGTGAATTTTGAGGTATGGTGCATTCAAATTATGAATGTATATTTATTTTGTTATTATAGTGTTATTCAAATATATTGTGAGGATAATATATTTATTTATATTGGGTTTGCTAGGATGGACAAATATTGGTGGAGATTGTATATCCTCAATTATATGAATGATTTTCCTATATAAATATAATATTATCATATGGATGTTAATGTATAATAAATATAAAATAAATAATTAGTCACAAATTGTATATTTATTCTATACATGACCTAGCCAAAATGCTTCATTAACAAACATCATCCACATAAGATATGCCATCTAATTAGGTAAATTTATGGACTTAAGAAAGCATTAAGTTCATTGTATATTAAGATTGATGATCATCTATTGCATCATAAATTCATTTGTATCCCCTCAGATACTAATTTGTATATAATTAAGGTAGGCACCAAGATTGTCATTCTGGTATTATATATTGATGATCTTGTGATCACAAGAAGTTTAGATGAACTTTTTAAAGAAGTAAATAATGAATTGAAGAAATTATTTCGCATGATATATTTGTAGCTACATCATTATTATCTTGGCTTGGATATATGGAAAAAATATAAT